>PVJA010000044.1:162585-268949 GCA_004027025.1 Myocastor coypus | reverse complement strand
GAGACGACGGGGGCGGGGAATCCTCTGGGCTCTTAGGAAATCTCACTCCGCTTTTCCTGCTCAATGGTCTCTTTGGTTGGCAGGGTGTTCTTCTCCTGCGTCTCCGTCTTTTTCAGCTTGGCCTTATTGAAGCTGGCGATTTCCCCCATGTCTGGTTTGTCTGCCATTTTCTTAAAACAATCCGAAGTGTCCCGCTCAGAGCCCGAGCTCCTGGTGCTCCCACTCGCGTTGCTGCAGCAAGAGACCTCAAAGGTATTCTTGGCAGTTTATAAAACAGAAAATAACCAAGCACAAAACAACTACCAATGATTATGAATTAAGGACTAATAAAAATGCATAGTTAAGGAAAGAAAAATGAATAGAAAAAAAAAAAAGTACAATGAAAAGGGTTAAGCAAGTGTTCCCAAGTATCCATTTAGAATGGTTTTAATTAGAAATGCACAAAAGAGAGTATGTTGAAATGACCCCTTCAGTCAGAGGAAATTACTAGTAGGGTACTTCAAATATCTGTGTTGGATTTGTGCTTAACATTATTTTTTTCCACTTACTAGATCTGACTGAGGGAATTTAATGGGATGCTAATGTAATTTGTACAAGATATTAAATTAGACAAAGCCAAACAACACTGGGACATAAAAGTCATTTTGAGACTGACTGGCTCACAGGAAGAAAGCAACGACATTAAATCTGGAAAAATAAGTAAATGCATTTTTCATTAATCCAGAAGGACATAGAAATTTCTCCTGCTTTCAGATCAATCTTGTGTCATGTGACACATAATGTCAGTAGCCAAACACAACACAGCTCCTCTATATGGATTAGCTTTCTTCTGAAGTTCTGTAAAGTAACACTTTAAAGCAAATACTGTTAAATGCAGATTCTTATTTAACATGTCTCTAATTCTTGATTCCCTTCCATTCTGAAATCAGTCTATCTCTCTACTTATCTATCTTTTCTTTTCATCTTTTATTTTTATTCTAGGTTTCTCATATAAGAGTAATCACAAGCTATGAAAGCTTATGTATCTGATTTATTTCACTTAATATTATGGCCTCAAACAGGAATCCACTTTCTTACAAAAGATTTAAGTTTCTTTATGGCAGAGCAGTACTCCACTGTATGTAATACATTTTCTTTATCCATTCATCTGTAGTGTGGACATATGTGATACTTTTAAGATTTAAGTACTATGAATTGTGGCACATGCCACCATGCTCAGTCTCAATCACCATCTCAGCACACCCTGGGGACAGAGCTGGCACAGTACACTAGTGATTGAATTCAGGTCCTAGCATCTGCCTAAGCAGGCATTTTAATCCACTGAGCTATCTGGCCAGCCCTGACGAATTTTTTTCTTCTTTTTTTTTTTTTTTGGCAGAACCAGGGACTGAACTCAGGCCCTTGGGCAAGTGCTTATTCTACTGAGCTATCTCCCCAGCCCTCTAATTTCTTTTTTTAATTTATTTTTTATTTTTTATTTTTTTGTTTCAGAACCTGTGTTTGTTTATTTACTCATTTTTATGGCCAGCTCAGCCCGCCCCGAGAGCAGGGCTGGCACAGCATGTGGTGCCGGGGATCGAACCGCGGTCCCTGAAGCTGCCCAAGCTTTCCTAAGCAGGTGCTTTAGACCACTGAGCCATCCCGCCGGGCCCCTCTAATTTCTTTATATATTACAGATAGTTTTTTGTTTTTTTTCCTGGGCAACAGCTGGCAAATTTTGTTTTTCCATTCTGTAGGTTGTCTTTTCATTCAGTTGGTTTATTTTGTTATGTAGAAGATTTTTAATTTAGTATAATACCACACATTCATTCTTGGAACTATTGCTCCTATACAACTAGGGTTTTGTTTACAAAGTCCTTGCCTATACACTCATGATTTTAAGAATTTTCTGTTTGTTCTGAGACAGGTTTTCATTATGTAGTTCAGGCTGGTCTTAAATTCACTATATAGTCCTGGCCAGCCTCACTCTCATAGCAATCCTCCTGTTTTAGCCTCCCAAGTGGTAGGATTTAAAGCCACTGCGCCCAGCTCGATAAGTTTACCTATCTTGTCTTCCAGGTTTTCTCATTTAACATTTAGTTCTTTGATCTATTTTTCTTTTAGTTTAGTGCATGGTGAGAGATAGGAGTTGACATTAAATCTCTGTATGTGGATATCCAGTTTTCCCAACACCACTTTAATTAAAGAGGCTATCTTTTCTCTAGTGTGTTTTTGACATCTTTGTCAGAGATTAAACAGTTAAGTGCACTTGAAGTCGTTTCTGCATTCTCTATTCTGTTTCATGGATCCTTAACTCTGTTTTTGTGCCAGTATCAGGCTGTTTTTAGAACAGTAGCTTTGTGCCAGCAGCACTTTTTTATTGATAAGCTCCAGCTAAAGTTCATATAGAAAAACATAAAGGTCCCAGAATAGCCAATACTTTTTTAGAGGAACAAGTCTGGAGGACTTAAATGATCTGACATCAACTTTTATGCAACTATAATAATTACAGCAGTGTGGTTCTGGTGCTAAGACAGACAAAAAGCTTAACAGGATAAACCAGAGTCTAGAAATAGAATAACACTTGCAAGGATATTTTCCAAAATGATGCAAATGCAATTCAATGGAGAAAGGCTACTTCTTTCATACAATGGTGTTAGACAACCCAATTTTTAGAATGAACAAAAGGTTTGAATATACAGCATTAAAGATGATATCTGGACAGCAAATTAATATGTAAAATGTTGTTCAACATCATTAGTCATTTTGAAAAAATAAATTACATGTCAAAATAAGACGTTCCCTGGCTCCCCTCCACTCCTTTCTGTCCTGTTCATTCCCTTGGTCCTTCTAGAATGTCTCAAAACTGTAATACTTGCTGTAGTTAAAGCATAACAATGCTATGTTTTAACATAGCATTGGCAATTAGACTGTCTCATGCTAGAAATATAAAATGGCACAACTTCTTTGGAAAAGTTTGGCAGTTACTTAAAAAGTTAAACATATACCTGCCATATGACTGAATCAGTCTCCCCATGAGTATCTCAGAGAAAAGAAAACAACAAAGACTTCAAATAAGCAAAAGAAAAGCATGGGGTCAGCAGGATAAGTCAGTGAATTAAGTGTCAGCTTAGGCAGGTGCAGGGTCTGAGGTTCGATCCATGGCACCACATGCAGAGTCAGTACCAGGCGTGTTGAGCCAGCCATGGGGGCAGGCATGGGGGCATACATGTGTAATCCCAGCATGGGGGAGGCTGAAAACAGGAGGAGCACTATGAGTCTGAGCTGCATAATGAGAATTTATATTAAATACATAAAAAAAGCAACTGGGGAATGAAACATTACTTATTATCTTTTGCACACACAATCTAAATCTATCAAGTTATACATTTCAAATATAACGAGTTTACTATATCTTCATTTTACATAAGTTGGGATTTTAAAACAAGTCTTTCATCCCAAAACGGTTCCTAAAATGTTTTTTTGCTGGCAGAGTCCTGACTGATGCAGTCATTTCAGTAGGATTTCTTTCTTTCTTTCTTTCTTCTCTCTCTCTCTCTCTCTCTCTCTCTCTCTCTCTCTCTCTCTCTATCTCTATCTCTATCTCTCTCTTTCTTTTTGTATTATGGCCGGCTCAGCCTCCCCTGGGGCTGGGGCTGGGGATCTGACCATGGTCCCTGCAGTTGCCTAAGCTTTCCTAAGCAGGAGCTTTAGACTGCTGAACCATCTTGCCAGCCCTCAGTAAGATTTCTTTATCAGGTGAAATTTCACTCTGGGTACACATGCTGTTCCACAAGATCATAAATCTTCAAATCAGAGCACCTGCACAGATAACATTCCCTCTCGGGTGTTAAGTTTCATTTTTCAGGGCAATGAACACTCCTGTAAGCAATACTTCATAAGCCAAACCTCTGAATTTTTAAGATCTTTACAGTTCACTGCTTTAGTTCTCTGTGCCACTGCAAATGATCAGTACATAAACTTTTGTTCAATAACACCTACATCCTACGTCTGTATAGTAACTTAATCAAGGCTGTTAATTTCCCAACTACTATACTCTTGTGATTTTCTTTGCCTTCAAATAAGATTCTTAAAAAGAAGAAGAAGAAGAAGAAGAAGAAGAAGAAGAAGAAGAAGAAGAAGAAGAAGAAGAAGAAGAAGAAGAAGAAGAAGAAGAAGAAAAAAAAAAAGTTTCTTCAATCTCAAAGGACCTACAGGTTTTAATACCTAACAACAGGTCAACATCAAGAGTAGTTTTACACCATCTTGATGAGGTTCACATCACATACTCTAATATTTATAATCTGGAACCACTAAAAACTATGCTTAAACAAGGCAGACAAACCCACAAATGTCAAAGAAACACTAGCCCTTCAGTATTCAACAGCAAAGAGCAGAAAAGAACATGAGGAAGAAAGGCTTGAGCCATTGCTTTGGAAAGAAGTACTCACTATAGAGGAGTGATGAAATACAGTTCCTCAACAGGAAAGAAAATAAGCCAGAGCCCCGATGAATTAAGAATAGTAGTATTATGAATTATGAATAGTAGTACGGGACTCATCTCATATATATATATATATATATATATATATATATATATATATATATATATATATACACACACACACACACACACACATACACACACAAAGTGTTTTCAATTTTGTTGCTATTTGTTCTCTCCTTTCTCTTCTCTCTCTTTCGACAGAATTTTGTATGTAATGAAGGTTGCCCTTGAACTCACTATGTATCTCAAGATGGCCTTGAATTTCTGGCAATCCTCCTGTCTCGGTCTCCTGAGTGCTGGGATTATAGGCATAATACTCACACAGAGTCCAGCATATATACAGGGTAATAAAAAAAAATATAGCCAATGTTTAAAATTTAAAATTTACTATAGTAAAAGACATTCCCAAGAATGAAGGCATAAATGTGTTCAAAGCAGAGAAAAAAGTACTCTAAGTATTCAGAGAGAAGAGAGGAAGATTAATGACAGTGTGTCTTTTACTGTAATGTAATTTTCAAATTTAAACATTAACATACTTTTGATCATACATGTATATTAAAAGAATAAGTGATGACTGGCCTTTGAAATCAGTGTGACTATTACTCATTCTACAGCAAAATTACAGTAAACTTGAAACTCTACTGAAAGGTTATTTGTAAAACAACTGAAGTGCAACATTGACTGTCCAGCTGTGTGGTGCCCAAAAGGATCAGTGTGTAATGGCCAGGATGATGGTCAGTGGCCAGGATGTAAAAATGCTTTACCAGGGACACACACAGCAGGGCCTCTTCTCTGGGGAAATGGATAGAAAGTGTGGGTCTGGGCACAGGCAGCAAGAAACCACTGGTTCTGGAGACCTGCTGCTGCTAACCTGGAGGCAGAGACTGGGAGCCTTATCCAGGCCTGTGCACTTCTCTCCCAGGTTCAGCAGCACTTCCTTTCCCAGGGATGCACTTGCTCACAGTAGAAATGGGGCTACACAGTGCATCATTTAAAAGCATCATTCATTTCAAAAATCAAAACAAAGAAGTGAATTCAAACTGGACATCTTTTGGTTCTCCTCTGACCAGGTGTCCTCAACAGCAGGGATGATGCCCCCATGACAGAGACATGGAAGTCAGAAGAGTCTTAGCCTGTGTGTCCTTCAAGGAAAGATTTGCTCTATGTCTGTGCCTAAGAAAAACATCAAGCACAGTATTCAATGTCAGAAATTAAACAGGCAAGATTTGACCTTCTGCAGGGATCACACAGTGTCTACAGCAAACAGCTGAGTGAGCCAGGTACCACGCAAGCCTTCCAATTGTACCTCATCACCCCCATTCTATTAAGTTGGCAACCTTTACTCCAATTTTGAAATTCTCCAAAAAGGGTGCTATTGGTGACACTTACCTTGGTTTCAAAAACAATTAGTAGCAAGAAAATCAACTCTGAATTGAGGATTCTGCAGGTGACAGTTGTACCCTACTTCTCAATGTTCTTAATTTGTGCTCTATTTTCAGAAGAGTAAAAAAGGAAAGTCTTGCTCTGGTGTGCCAGCAGTTGTCATGTAAATTTAGCTAGCTGAATGATAATAACTGAAACACCTTGAGGGAAATGTATATTTTTGAAAGATAAGCATGTTTAATAGTAATAAGCAATGAACTACAGAGTAAAGCTGACTTGAGCACCTGTATGACCCAGTTTTTCAACTAAAACTATACATGTCAGAAAATGATTCAAACTCTAAAAGATTATTTTTACATACAACTTTTTGGCAACAACTAGGCCAACCTCTACCTGTTGGATCAGGTATGATGCCTAATTCCATTCAAAATGACATCCAAGTCTCTCTGGGAGATGGTGCAGCATCCAATTTCTACTTATGTATGGTGGAGAGATGTTTTGTGAATGATCTAGTATTGTCACCTTCAGTAGACAGTCTCAGTAACAGCTTGTGTAAATACTATGTCTCTCTTGTGTAAATACTATGTCTCTCTCAAATATATTTGAGCATTTTTCTTAAGCCACTGAGATCCTTTTTTCTTCCCCATTAATTGAGAAGCACGCTTTCTATACATCATTTGAGTCTAGGGATTGCATACTATGTTTCTGTGCTTCAGAACATCACCAAAGTTCGTTTTTTTTTTTTTTTTTTTTTTCTTTTTGAGACAGGGTCTTACTATGCAGTTCAGGCTGGCCTTGAGCTCACTTTTGTAGCCCAGGCTGGTCTCAAACTAGCGCCGATCCTCCTGCCTCAGCCTCCCGAGAGCTGGGATTACAGGTGTGCGCCACCACGCCCGGCTCATCATCAAAGTTCTATACTCATGCACAGTCAACTACTATGGGTGTTTCTCCCAGGGTACCCGCCATCTACACTGTAGCCAGGTAAAGAGAAAAAGCTCAGACTTTGGAGTCTTTACAGTTATTATTGAACACTTACCACCATTATTAATGGTAAGAACTGGCAAATTATATGGCTTCTCAGTCAGCTTCTGCATCTAAAAATGTAATTAATCTTGAAGAATGGCCATGTTGAGGTCCCTAATAATAGCCAGTGCTTAGGCTGCTTACTGCTACTGCTTCAGGGGTCTTCTTCCTTCACACTGAATACTTATTTTCATAAAACAACAGAGAAAGAGGTAAGGGTATGGCAGAGTCCACTCCCAGGAAGATACTCAATACCCACACAGGACTTTCTTTACAAAATGGGGCCTGTATACCTCATTCCTTACATGAAAATAAACTCTAGATGGATGAAAGAGGTAAAGAGGAAGGATGCCATTTAAGCACTATAAGAAACTATGGTTATTTTTTTTCCCTCCCAAATTAAGGAGTGAACAAAATCTTCCTAAGTAGAATATAAACTCAAAGCCATAAATAAATGATGGCTACATGAAAATTTTGTTTTTATTTAATTTTGTCTTTTTGAGAGGCAAGGTTCCACTATGCAATTTAGGTAGGGCTTGAACTCACTTTGTAGCCCAGGCTGGCTTTAAAATCACAGCAATCCTCCCGCTTCAGTCTCTGGAGTACTGGGATTACAGGTGTCCATCACCATGCCTGGCTAGCTATATGACAACTTTAAAACAATTAGTAGAAGATTTACCAGCAACAAAGTCAGTTTTTCAAGGGAAAAATAACCAGTCATTTATATCAAATAGTGGTAGCTTCTATATCACATAAAGGCCCCTATAAATCAACAAGGAAAAGATCTATAATCCAATGAGAAAAGGGGAGAACAGTTCACACACAAAAAGATGAAATACACTAAGAATGCTGTCAAAGGTGACAGGAGAAAAGATATTTGTATGTTACTAGTAAGGCTAGTATGGTCACTACAGATAAGAATTTGGTAGTTATTTATCAAAATCAAAATACAGTTTTTTACCCAGCTAGTTTACTTCTAGGAATTAACACAGGAAATAATTATACCTGTGGGAAATTGCATGTGAAAAGAACCTTCACTGCACAATGTCTGAAAGCTAAAGGATCAGAAAACGTCTACACCTCAGTCACAGGAGAATACTGCAATTATAAAAGGAAATACTTTTTGTGCTAATGAAGACCACTCTTCTAGATACATTGCTAAATTTTAAAAACAAGACACAAAAAAGTACCATGTAAAAGGAGTTTGTTTATAATTATATATGAACGGAAACAACATAGAAAGAAACAAACTACTACTAGAGAAGGAAAAGTCAGTAGCTGTAGAGAGATGAATAGTTTTAATAGACTGCTTCTATTTTTAAAAGACATTGGAGGAAACAGGAGATGTTAAAGAAATCTTCCAGGGCTACACTGAAGATTGGTCTTCTGTGCTCTAATGATTATTTTGTAAAAGACTTACCAGTGTACAAGACACACTGTCCAACTATATACTGCTGCCAATTAGGTTTTTTTTGTCTTTACTTTGTCCTTTGCTATGTGTTACGACTGTGGATTTGTGTTTATACATATTATATTTGTATGCTTTTTCATGTTAAACCCCAAATAAATGCTTCATTATGTAAAACAAACAAACAATAAATGGCAATACACTGCTTAGGCAGACACAGTGGCTGTGATTTGATCCCAGTTCTTTCGGAGGTTGAAAATAGGATGATCACTAGGTACACAGTCAGACCCTATAGACCCTAACTAAAAATATGAGGGAAAAAAAAAAAAAAAGGCAATACAGCAAAATGTAAAAACACTAGGCAAAACTGGCTAACAGTATACAAGATTATTTCTTACAATGCCACATGAATATGCATATATACTACCACAAAATAGAAAATTCAAATAGTGAAAGATAATTCATTTTATTCAAACATGTTACCATAAAATGGATTTGGAAGTCAAGGGAATAATGAAGAAAGGAATGCCACCCAGAGTTCGGGAGATAAGTATCTAAGGCTTCCCCACACCCAGGAGCTGGGGTAAGAGCCCTGTGCCCCACAACAGTCTCATCTCATTCCTCCTTGGCTTCCTGGCTCCCACCCCTCGCCACAGGGGTGACTATATCCCTTCTTCCTGCTTGTCCCAGTATAATCTCAAAACCTCCCCTGCACCTAACCCATTCACTTTAAACCTTTTATTCCTGACACATCAGTATTTTGCATAAAGGTTCAAAGTGGTAACTTCTGATACTGTCCAACATGAAGATGCACTGTACCAGAGGGGCCATGGTAGAATTAAACCTTCTTCCACAATGAGATGCAACTGCATCTCTAGCCAGTCTCAGAGAATCCCCATTTTTACCTCCAGAAGAAGCTACATTAGGGCACAAAGACAGACTCTTGCACTGGAGAGGTAGTCAGGAGTTTCACAAGAAAGCACCTCTATTACATTAGGAAGAATCACCAAGCCCCCCAGCAACATCTTTAAAAAGAAAAAGAGGTGGATGAGCCAGGACACCTTAACTTCAAGACATCAGGCATTAAGATCCTTCACTTAAACCACCTCATGTAAGGAATCCTTGCTTCCTCAGCAACCATCTATCTAACTCTTATTATATACAGGATACTAGGCTAGGGGCAGGTGCAGGCAAAATGTCAATGGGGGACACTTGGAGCATGTGTGAGCAGGAAAGTACAGACAGAAGGAGTCAATAAAGGGGACAAGAAGGCAACCAACAGCTTCCCTCTCTTATGGACTAGCTGTGAGAGAAATCTCAAAAACCAAAGCCTGTATTTACCTAGGCTCCCATGCACTCAACTGAGGCTCTTGAAGCACTGCTCTTGAAACATCAGTTAGACACTCAAACCTTTTCAAGTCTCTCTTAGTAGCCCAGAAGTATACTATAAGCCAAACAACTCATATACCTCAGAGAAGAAAACAAGGACCCTAACAAAAAGGAACCTCCTGCCATACTATGTGAGAGGTACAGTGACAGAATGAGTCCTCCACATACTGGGTATTAAGACACAAAGAAGAACATTACAGGGACAGCAGAACTGGGGTATGGGGCAGGGACTGGAACACCTTGGAGGAATGCCACCTTCATCAGGAAACCTACAGCTTCCTCTTAACAGTCACACTTTCACTGAAAGCCTACGAAATGGGGGCTTGTGGGTTAAAATTTCCAGTTGTTTGCTTCCCCTACATGCCTACTTTAGTGGTACCTTCTTTGTTCGCTTTATCTGCCATTCTGAGCCCTAACCAAATTAGAGCCACAAGTCCAGTCTTGAAAAGCTAACAACTGCTCTGCAAACACACCTATTTCCTTTTCCCTAAAACAAAGGCTTTAGAAGGTGAGAGCAAAATGAAGAAAACTCATTCATGCAGCTTGCCAATTCTGGTCAGCTCAGCGTTTCTACTTTGAAGTTCTCTTCTGTTATATGTACATCTTTTGCTAAGACACACACACACAATATACTATACTCTACTGTATTGTACTATACTATACTATACTATACTATACTATACTATACTGAAAATTTAACATCAAATACCAAAAGTAAACTGCAAAGGTGCTAGCCCAAAAGGTAAAACAATTTTTAAGTTACAGTGATGTAAGCAAACACTTAAGCAATGGAGTGTATACATACTTAACAAAACTATTTACAGCCTCCAGCAGAGCAGATTCACATAGTCCCTCAACCCCTGCCTGCTTCCTAAATCACTTTGAAAACAAACTGCAACTGGTAAACTCCACCACCAGGCCTTTAACCCAAGCCCAGGTCACTCGGATTCTGGATGCAGCTTGAGGACCACTGCAGCCTGTTTATGGCTACCAAGAGTCCAAGGACCCTTCAGTAAGGAAGCCTACAACACACAATAACATGAGCTCAGAGAGACCAAGCATTCAGCTATGCCCCCACAAGCACCTTCCCTCATGCACTATGGCAGCAGTGCTCACCCCTCAATGTGATCACTCTGAGTGCTGTCCTAACTGGTTGCTAAATACAGTTCCTTAGTTTATTAAGGGTGGTTTTTGTTTGTTTGTTTTGCTTTTCATGCGGGCCTGGGGTTCAAACTCCCGACCTTGCACTTTCCAGGCAGGCACTTGTGCCACAGAGCTATCTCCCCAGCCCCAAGGGTTGTTTTATTTTAAAATTTTTCATTTTCCCCCTTGCTTTCACTTGCTGGTGCCCACTGTGGGCACCAGTTCAGAGTACTACAGATAGAGGAGCAAAAGGCAAACTGTTCACTTTTGGAAATAGCTATTACATGAGCCAAATCATGGATATAATGTTTGTACCAGTGATCAATGCTACGAAGAAATAAACCAGATAGGGTAAGAGGCAGCAAGGAAGGGCAAGGACCTTCTAGATAAGGTTCAGCTAGGGCTTCTGAGGAGGGGCTATGAGAGAGTTGGCCTTCAAAGAAAGTCTTTGAAGAGCAGTCTAGGGAAAGGTTAAGATCTAGCTTAAAGGCACAGTGTGGCCTGTGTAGGCCTGAGCCACTATGGACACCAGCTTTAGGGACATAACCTGTAGGAATTTTTCATCAAAGACAGAACTTCCAATCTCCTATTGGAAATCCCTTCTCCTTAGACTCACATCTGCACCTTTGCTGAAGTTATCCCCACTCAATAAATGCCTTTTAAAGCAAGTATTTATAGTCTAACTACAAAGTAACAGAAGTCATTCCAGTCCTGTGGATACAGAGGTGAACAAGACACAGCCTGACTTTTATGGAGCTCTGCTGGGTCTCAGGTCTCAGTCTCCTGGTGTTCTCAGGAGAAGAGGCAAAGCAAATGAACTATGCAATCAGATAACTCCCTTTGATAGCACTTTAACTCTACTGGGTGAATTTATGATGTCACCTGCGGAGACACCCTGAAAACCCAACAAGTAGAAAAATCTGCTTCTCACAATGCCCTTGACAATCTGTACCAGGCAGGGGCCAACAAACTTCTCACCCACAAACTTTGTTGACAGTGCTACCACTCCTTAATCCCCACTTACACAGTAGTCAATAAGGTACTACATACTGGGTTTTAAAAAGTAATTTCCAGGGATGGGGGCATAGCGCAAACAGTATTTGCCTAGCACCCTCGAGGTCACAACTTTGATTCCCAGCATGGTAAACCAAATCAAATCAAGTCAATCAGTCTAGCATTGTCCTTAAGAATATTTTAAGCCCTGTAAAAATAATAGCCATTTTATTAAGTACATTATAAAGAAACTGTTTAAAAAAGAGAATCTTGCAGTATGCAAAAATCTGGATGAAACCTGTGGAAATAAGTGAAATAAGGCCCACAAAGAAGAACAAATGCTACACAATTCCAGGCATCTGAAGAAACTCAGAATAGTCAAATCCGCTAAATCAAAAAGCAGGATAGTTGTTTCCAGGGATGGAGAGATGGGAAGCTGATCAGCAGAAGTAAGGCTTCAGTTAGGTGAGATGAGTAAGTTCTATAGTTCTGCTATACAATGCTGTGCCTCTCATTAGCCATAGTGTACATTTAAAAACTTGTTCAGAGTAGAGGTCTTAAGTGCTTTTGCTAATATAAAATAAAATTTCAGGGAAAAAAAAAAGAATGAGATTACAAACTACAACTCACTGTGACAAGTTTTACTCTTTACAAAAGCAGTTAATGTAGAAGTGCTCACTCTTGTTGTATTTCTTGGCTCAGTCTTAAAACTTTCCCACCCACTGCCTTGCTATAGCCCAAGCTGGCCTCAAACTTACACTGAACCTCTTGCTTTAGCCTCCCATGGTGTGTACTACCATGCCAGTGGAACACCCTTTCATACTGAACCAGTGCTAGGATATCGTTTTCATTATCAGAGTGCTCTGTTTTTTAAAAACAGTGCTCATTTGGATGTGTGAGTTCTGGAAGACTGGTCTAGAAAGAATTTACATAGTCATCACGCTGTGTGTCTTTTTCTGATGATAGAGGTCTGCAGTCCTCACTGTCCCTGAAAACACAAGGCAGGGCATGAAGCTTTGGCTCTGCCTCCAAAACCCATGGACCTGGGCAGGCCATTCACCTACACTGCATCATACAAGTGAGGGACAGAATGGGGCTGGGTGACACTAGGTTCCTTTCAGCCCTAACATGTATGGTGATTATTTGTAAAGTATTTTCCTCTCCTTCCCTTTAACTTTGGGGAGTCTTAGGTATGGAGTCTAGGGCCTCAGCTCTGTAGCACTAGGCTACACCTCAAAATCTGATTTCCACAAAAAAAAAAAAAAAAAAAAAAGAAAGAAACTATTCTATGGGACAAATACCAGAAACACTTTCAACTTTTTTTGTTTTATTGCACCAAAAGGATGCAATAATGCAGTGGTGAAAGACACATAGCAATGAAAGAAATGCTTCAGAGGTCAGAAGGAATTTGCAGCATGTGGTAATGACCATATGCAGAAGTGAATGTGGTACATCTGCTCACAGCAGATGACCACAGAGCTCTGGTCCACAAGAGAGGAGTTGGAGAAGACTTCCAGAAAAGAAAGGCTGAAAACAAATGTTAAAATGATTCTAGTAACATGAAGGAGCCTAGAAATCAAATCCATAGAATCAAACACAGCCATATCAACCAATAAGGCAGGGTACTGAGTTCCAAAAGGAAGTTTTAGAGGTGCAAATATCTATACACTGTTGTAGCAAAGCCTCCAATTTGTGACTATTAGCAACTCAAAGGAAGAGGATAACTTTGCAACCTATCATTTAAGGACAGTGGCAACATGAGTATATTGGTTGTTATCTTTTCACTTAATCAGCACTCCAACATACCATGACTTCCAGTTTAATAAGTGGGTTTTTTCTTCATACTTTGACTCACAGCAAAGTATGAAATGAGACAGGCCTAGTACACAAGGCCAGACCACTTGCAGCTCTGTAAGCCTCATTAAAATTTTTCTTCTTTTTCCTGGGAATGTAGGAACTCACTGATAAGTATTAAATGGGGGAAGTACCAGGTTTCATTTCAAAGATCATCTGCTGCAGAGAACAGATACATGGGAGACAGAGGCACAAATGCAGAAAATGCTCCTGCTGGTGGCCTGTTGAGTGGGTATCAGTCAAGGTCTACCCAGGAGACTGAAACCTCTCATTATTTTAACAGAGAAATTTCAATGTAAAGGATAATATAAAGAATGGATGGGCCAGCGAGATGGCTCAGTGGTCTAAAGCACCCGCTTAGGCAAGCTTAAGTAGCCTCAGGGACTACAGTTAGATACCTGGCACCACATGCTGTGCCAGCCCCACTCCCATGGCAGGCTGAGTAAGTCATTATATGTATATATATGATTACTAGGTAGAAAGTTCTTAACTACTTACTGAATAGGCAAAAAAAAAAAAAAAAAAGATGTGCACTAAATACTTCAGGGCTCAAGAGGCTTTGAGGAAAGACCACAGGGATTCAAGAGTCCTCAGAGCAGCGGCCTCTGGTCTAGAGAGGAAAATAAATAAATAAATAAATAAATTAATTAATTAATTAATTAAATTAAATTAAAATAAAATAAAATAAAATGCTGGAATAGGGGGGAAAAAAAAAAGAATTCTGGGGCTGCTATAGGAAGGAACTAAGCTGAGGCAAGGAAGTGGTGTTCAAAGGCCCCAGCTGTAGCAGACTGGAATTGGCAAGTTCCCTCCTTTCTTCTCTGGCCACGCAATCACCTTCTCAGGTCACCTGCTAGCATTACCTGAGGTGAGAATCTCAAATCATACCACAAAACAGAGTACAAAAGGATGGGCTCAGAGATGAGAAACACTTAATAGCTGGTAAGTCACAAAATATGTGCCTAACAAACTTTTCACCAGCTATACTTGTTTCAACAAGACTTGAAATACTAAATATACCAGATCTAGCAAACTAATAGTTGTGAGGCAAATCAGTATTTTGTATGTCATTAAGAAAAAGTGCTTCTAGAGCTAGCGGTATAGCTCAGTGGTAGAATGCTTCTGTAGCATGCATGAGGCCCTGGGTTGAAACCCAACACCATTAAAGATGGTGCCTATTATTATTAGATATATCTGTATTACAAGGATGTTAAAAGGTAAAGAAAAAATAGCTAAATAATCTTTAGACATGTTGAATTTAATCAAATTATTTCTATAATAATTGTTACCAATGAAATAACTAGGCAACAGGGAAATTTTGGAGCCAGGAGTATTGCTCAACAGTGGAGCACATATTTGATAAATGTGGAAGACTCAGTTCAACATCCACTGCCCCAAAAAAGCAAATACTGAAAAATAAGATCTCCACGCAAAAACTCTTCAATTTTGTTTTTCAGTTTTTATTCTGAAAAAACTGCATATACACTTGACCTGCTACTCAAAGGTCCTGTAGATTCTTCACATCATCCCTCCTACTGGTAGCGTTTCATGTCAATGCAGGACAACATTGCAGCCAGAATTCTAACTCTGTGAGATCCATCAAACCCAGTCAAATTTCACCAAGTTTATACATTCTCAATCTGTGTGCATTCTGTTCTATGTGATTTCTCATATTCATGTAACCATGGCCCACATCAGTATACAGAACAGTTCCATCACAAAGACCCACCAGGCTACTCTTTTATAGCCACAGTCATCCCGATCATTGCCTATATTATTTTTTAAAGAAAAGGGCATGCACTTTATTTTAGCATCATTTATCTTAAGTGCCAGAGAGTTGCCTTTTTCTTGAAGTGGGGTGATAATGGGGCTTCATTGTGATACCAAGGAACATTTTACCACTGAACTATATCCCCAGCATTAAGTGCTCTTTTAAAAATGTTTAGTATGAGACAGAGTCTCACTAAGTTGCCCAGGATGGCCTCAAAGTTGCAATTCTCCTGCCTTGGTCTCTCTAGTAGCTGGTGTATTACAGAAATGCATCACTATGCTTCTCTTTCTGTATTTACACAGTGATTAATGAAGACAGTATTTCATTTAGCTTGGGTTAGCTATTACTTATACAGCAGTGCAGTACAAAACGAGCAGACTTCTCCAAATGAGGAAATTTTATTTTTTAAAAAGGAGATGATAACTTCCAAATCCCACTCTCCTATCTGTCTGAACACTGTCTTCATGTGGAGTCCTGGGCACTCTCTACCTCCCCTTGCACTACAATACTGCATGCTATGGGAGCTGCTACCATTATCACTGTAACTGTTAGTCTGCCTGATCCCACAGTTTGTCACCTTCTGATACACTTCCCCAAAGTAGTCAGAGTGAGTTTTATAAAAGTGAAATCCATACATGTCATTTGTTTTCTTGAAATTCTTCTTTGCTTTCCCCTGGCTTTCTAGACCATGTCCCCTCTGCCTGCTATACTTGGTTCTTTGCAGTTTGGCACTCACCTGGTTTCCAGTTCTTTTAGGTCCAAGTCAAGAAGTCACCTGCCATCTCTATCCCCTGGGCCTTTACTTACTACAGAGTTCCACGTCCTCAGTGAAAACCTCCCTGATGGTTCCACTGCAGGTGTCTTTTCACTACATGCTCTTAGGTAAAATACACACACCACATAATTTACCATGTTAACTTTTTTAAAGTGGTAATGCACTTACATAGCATAAGCACAATCATTTCTCAGGACCTGGGGGGGGGGGGACTGATTCTAGGACTCCTCTCAGATACCAAAAACTGAGTATGTGCGAGCCCCTTACATAACGTGATATAGTATTTGCATATGACCTGTGTACATACTGCACATTTTCAAAATCTCTGTATTACTTATAACATTGAATGCAAGATTTATGCTATGAAATAACCACTATATTGTTTAGGAGATAAAGGACAAGAAAAAAGCCTATACATGCTTAATATGCATTTTATTATACATTATTTTTTTTCAATATATTTATTAAATAAAGAAATGAACAGATGTGCTGCTTGACAGTTGCTAAAACATTCCCCCAACCAGTTAGGAATTATTGTTAGACATCTTCTATCCCAAATGTATGTTTTTCTCTTTTTCTAGGTAACTGACAAAAGTTAACAAACTGTAGTCATCATATCTAATACCTGTTAGTGTTTGGCATGCATTCACTTATAGATCTAGCCAGTCCTGTACACCTAGAGAACACAGACAGACGTAGAGTGACTACTTAGCCAGAGTGTGCCACAACTAGAAAGACCAGATACTTCCATTTTGTGGGCACTATGAGATCCCATACCCTCTCACCTGCTAGACAAGTGCTCTGCCACTGAGCTACATCCCAGGCTCTTTTTTCTTTTCTTATATACATTATTATTAAAATGTATTTTACCCAAATATTTTCTGTCAGTCATTGCTGAATCCAAGGATGTAGAAGCCATCCATATGGAGGGCCAGTTGTACTTTATTCAATTTTACTATCAGTCTGTTTCTCTAGATACAACATGCAGTGCAACACATACATTTTCAATGAAAGCCAGGAAAGAGAATATAAGAGTCTCAGAAGGGCAGAATGTCACACACCTAAAACCCCAGGAAGTCTGAGGCAATGAGATAGCAAGTTCAAAGCCAGTCTGGACTATGTAACAGAACCTATCTCCAAAAAAAGATAAACTTCTACGTCTCATTTAATAATTAAGATTCAAGCATCTGCTATGTGGCAACTGGCCATATATGGCAACTAAATTTGAATTCAATTTAAAAATTAGTCCATAGGGGGTTGAAGATATAGTCCAGCGGCACAATGCCTGCCTGTCAAGTGCAAAGACCTAAGTTTGATTCCAGGTACCCACCAAAAAAAAAAAAAAAAAGTTCCTCAGTCATATCTGTCACATTGCAAACACTCAATAGTCACATGTGGCCACTTTTCTGAACAGGTATAGGATATTTTTATCTCAGAAAGTCTATTGGGCAGCACTGCTTAAGACTGCAGAGAAGTTGGAAACATACAGTTGGTAAAGGGCAAGGCATACAGGCAGGAGCAAAAGCAGCAAGCTCAGAGGAAACTATTCATGCTACAAGCATGCAGAAATGCAGTGCACACAAACCACAGCCCTGGCCACTATCCATACCCAAAGGTTACAAATATTCCAAACTGATCTGCTCTCAAAGGTATGCATTTAAAAAGTAATAAATACTGGTAGTACGATCCCTAGTGAAAGTACAAATGAGTGCATATAGATGCTAAGAAAGGAGCCGTGAAGAGGCGAGAGGTTGAGAGAGATCAGCAAGGCCTTTCTGCTAAGTACTGCATTACATCTTGAAGAACAAATGTCAGCCAGGATTACAGTTAGGTTCCAAACAGGATCCAAGGTCACGGAGTTGATAAGTGACAGAGCCAAGACTCAAAACACAGGTCTACTTCCCAGGGCCCATGATCTTGAACCACTCCACTCTACTACTGAGGAAGTTGCCGTAGATAAGTCAGTAACAGCAAGATAAGCAGGGCTTTGTCCTTCAGGCAGTATGTGGACTTTTATCTAGTGAAGAACCACAGAAGGAATCTACTAAGCAAAACAAACAACCAGATTTACACTTCAGAAAGGGAATGTTTAAAAGAGAGGCGAGTTATCTGGCTGGAGCACAGATAGACAAAAGGAAAGATGAGTGAAGAGGCAGGAGATAACAACAAAGAACTGAGGCTTTGCAGCTGGCTCTAATTAGTCCCCTTCCCAGAGTACAGCCTTGGATGCACTGCAGGGTTCCTTCCCAGAGCCTCAGTTTCCCCACATGTAAAATGGGGGTGTCTCTACACACATTGTTATGAGTGGAAAACTGATCTCTTCAAGCACTGCTGCCACTGCTCTCCTGATGACACTCTCCTGTGTAAGGACACAGTAGGCTTGGAAAAAAGCACAGCCTATGGATCCAGAGAAGAGTCTAGGGCATCCTTTGTGAAGCAAAATTACAGGCAGCCATTGGTTTGCACAGAGCTCCTGCACTAGGCCCATCTGGCCAAAGCGATGGAGTCAGTTTGGCCAAAGCTGCAAGCCAGACCTGAGTTGTTTTTTTTTTTTTTTTATCAGACTTCAGAAATGACGGTGAGAGATTAATGGCCAAATATACCAAACAAGCCAGCCTTAGTTGGCATGAAGAGAATTCCCTCTGCTTTAACCTTTAAAAGCAAAGTTTTGAACAACCAATGTGTTTTTACTTGTGTTTCTGCCTTTTTAATAAACCAACCTTTTCTCTTTGCTCATTAGAACATACCCATTTTACAGAATGAGATGTTACTTACTGACTAGAATCACAAATAAAAGCCACGAAGATCTTTAAGTTTGAGGCAGTTTGTGTTTTGACAATTCTAGTGACTAACAAGGGTACCAGAAGGACAATACTGATGACTTCAGAGATCCCTTAGGAAATGCAAGGAAAGTGCCAATGACCCCTTTTTGGAGTGAGGACCCCTGGCTTCCACATGGAGACTAAGGGTCGTAAGTTCCTCTTGACCCTAACTCTTTTCCCTGCACTGAATCCTCTGACCCTTCAGCTTTCAAATCCAGGATTAGCCTCAGTGAGAGCATATTTAACTTTTGGGTTGCAGCAACTGTGGGGTCAATGGAAGGGCTGTTGTGGTTGCACTAAGTGGCTATTCCTGCAGGGGCAAATATCGGCTTTTGGAGTTCTTCTATCTTTATTTTTCTTTTACACTCAGATGTCTGAATCAGACAGAAACTGGGAAATCACTGACCAAGGTGATATCAAAGCCACAGTCTGATGGAGGGCTGTTAGCTAGTAGAGAGACTGTAACCAGAAGGGGGGAGGGGGAGGAGAGGGGGGAGGGGAAGGTGAAGTGGAAAGGGGGAAGAGAAGGGAGAAGGAGAAAGGAGAGAAGAGAGGAGAGCAGGGGAGGGGAGGGGAGGGCAGGGGAGGGGAGCGGAGCGGAGGGAGAGAGACTAAATGAACTAGTTGACATTAGATCACTCATCAGTCTTCAGAAGTCTATGCAATGAGGTATACCCTGAAAACATTACATAACCTAATCCTGTAGCATGTGCCACTTTAGTTTTAATCTCTGAGAGACTCAAGATTCAGAAACAAGATCCACAGCTGGGCATAGTGGCTCATGCTTGTAATCCTAGCACTCTGGAAGGCTAAGGCAGGGAAAATGAAAGTTCAAACTAGGTATGGGCAACCTGGTAGGACCTTGTTTCAAAATTTAAAAAGGACTAGAAGTCGGGCGTGGTGGCACACGCCTGTAATCCCAGCACTCAGGAGGCTGAGGCAGGAGGATCGGTGCGAGTTCGAGACCAGCATGGGCTACCAAAGTGAGCTCAAGGCCAGCCTAAACTGCATAGTGAGACCCTGTCTCAAAAAAGAAAAAAGACAAATAAATAAATAATAAAATAAAATAAAATAAAAAGGACTAGAGATTTAGCTCAGTGCAAAGGTCCTGGGTCTGATCCTCAGTACACCATGTATACACACGTACACACACACACAGGCACACATGCACACGCACCTTAATTTCTGAAGAACTGAGTACTCTAACTTCCTGATATACTTCCCCTTTACATGTATCAATATTAGGCCCTAAAAATTATAAACATTTAAAAATGGCAAAAATCTTACTAAAGATATTTTTAAATTACAATGGCCAGTGTGAACCAGACTGGGCCGAAGACTGACTTGTTCTCTTTCATAAAGAACTTCTGCTTTCCTGTTTCAGTTCTTTTTGTCCTGAGGATTGGGCTTGACAGTCAGTCTGCTGGGGACAAACAGGTTATGAGGCTTTCTATACAGTTGGTCAAACGAAAGGCCAGGAACCCAAAGGCTGAGCAAAAATGTATGCTGCACCCCTTTTGTGGCTAATATACCAATTCTTAATGACTCCCAAGGCACTCAAAAGTCTCTTTTGGCTACCTCTGGGAGTGGCTCTTGATTGCTGAAGGACTAAGGGGCTTGGTTTAAACCACCTCCCTAGTTAAGGCCATTCTGTCTTAAGTAGGATTCACACGGTAGAGAATTTTTCATGTTGTTTGGTAAGAAAGATTTGAGGTTCTTCAGCTGCTAACTAGGTGACTGCTTGTCCCAGGAGCTTTGGAAGAAGCAAGCTTTATTATCTATTTCTATCTTGTTTATTAACTATGAGATTTCAACAGAAAAGGGCAGGTATATATCACTGTTAAAAGCTTTGGTAGGACCAAGGATTTAGCTCAGGGGTATGGCACCTGTCTGGCAAGCATAAGGTACTGAGTTCAATTCCTGATTCAAAGAAAGCTTTTGTACTAGGGAATTTAGTGGGAAAGTAAATATAGAGTAAGACTACCTCCAACAATACACTATCAACTTGGTCTAGAATAAACCAGAGTCTCAGTCAACTACACTCATTTTGAAGTCTTATCAACAGGAGATTAGGAACAGCAAAATTAAATGGCTGACATGGTGAAAGATAATCTAATGTGGGAAACATTTTATCTGGCTCAATTACTTAGATGCTAAGAAAAAAAAATGAACAAGAGATAGGCATATTGCAGCTTCAATAAAAATGTGAGTAAGCTTTTACATGTCCACAGTGGCAGAAACCACCTTGATGCCAAAGTCACGGGACAAACAAGGATTACCAGCTTTCTCTACCCTGATTCAAGCTATCTCTCATCTATAAAGCATTCATACCACATTTAAAAATAAGTATTCAGTGCTTAAATTACTTTTTGGATGGAGATGTTTCTGTTATTTTTTCCATTCTTGAAAACAACAAAACTTGTGGATAATTCCTAAATTTAGTTATTAAATATTAAGTACATATAGAAAAAAAAAAAAAAAACTTTGTGTATCCACTACTCATTCTGAAGAACAGAACTTTCCAGGACCCAGAAGCCTTTGTACCACCACCCCCTTTTCTATAGTCTATCAGTGAACCACCTATTTAACTAATTTAGGATCCTTTCGACTTACTATATAATGTTTCGTACCTAGACAAAACTTCGGTTTTATATATTTTTGAATTTTACAAGTGTAATTATCCTGCTCTAATCTGCAATTAACTTTCTTAATGCTATGTTCTTTATTTTATTTTATTTTATTTTTGGCTGGCTCAGCCTGCCCTGGGGATGGGGTTGGCACAGCATGTGGTGCCTGGGATTGAACTGTGGTCCCTGCGGTTGCCTAAGCTTGCCTAAGCAGGTGCTTTAGATCGCTGAGCCATCTTGTCAGCCCAATGCTATGTTCTTAAAGTACACTTATATTGAGAAATATTAGCTGTAGTAGTTGACTCATGCAAAAGCTATAAATACTACCCAGACTACCCTAATGTATTTACCCATTCTCCCGATGTGCATTTAGGTATCCAATTTTCACCTCTACAGGCCATGTGCTACAAACATCCTAGTACTTGACTCTCATACATACCCATATATGAGTTCTTCAGTGGGGTAAAGACATGCCCACAAATATAACTGCTGAGTGATATAGTGTTTTCCAACTTTAATGGACATTTCCATCTGGTTCAATTTAGAGGCCAAGTTAAAAAAAAAAAAAAAACATATTGTTGCTGTGATAAAAATGTGAATAAGGACCAACCCTGGTGGTCAATACCTGTAATCTCAGCACTCTGGGAAGCTAAGGCAGGACAATCACAAATTTGAGGCCCACCTGCCTAGTGATTTAAAAAGAGCTTGCCTCAAAAATTTCTTAAAAAGATCTGAGATGTAGCTCAGTGCAAACAGCTAGGGCATATTACTTAGTACCACTATGCCATTTTCCAAAGCGGTTAAAACAATTTATACTCCCTACCAGAAAAATATAAGCTTTTACTACTTTATATCCTTAATAAAACTCAGTATTTTAAATTCTTTCCTTTTTCTTTTTTTGAAAAGAGTTTTGTCTTTGAAGCTCAGGTTGATCTTGAACTCAATCTTCCTGCTTTGGATTCCCGAGTGCTGAAATTGTAGGCATGTACCATCACACCTGAGTTTAAATCTTTTAATGTTTTGACAGTTTGGTGGATATAAAAAAATGGTAAGTCATTGTGGTTTCACTTACAATTCTTTGTCTAATTAAGCTGGATTTCCTTTACTGTGAAATTCCCATTTGTCTACTTTTCTTATTAATTCTGAGTTCTTCACTATATTCTAGGTGCAAATCCTTTACTTTTGAGTGTGTTTGTTTGCAATCCTGGGATAGACTCCAGTCCTTAGGCATGTTAGGCAAAGGTTCTACCTCTGAGCTACATATCTAGCCCTAAATATATACTCTTTGTTAATCACAGGCCCTTGAGGTTTTTCTTTCATTTTCATTATAGTGTCTTTTAAAAAACAGAACAAAACAAAACAACAACAAAAAACAGGGTCTCACTACACAGCTCAGACTTGTGATTCTTCTGTTTTTATCCTCCCCAGGACTGGGATTACAGGGGTGTGCCACCATGCCTGGTCTCAGTGGCTAGCTCAGTGTGGCCGGGGGTGGGGTTGGTGGAGCATGTGGCACCAGGATGGAGCCCTGGTTCCTGTACTTGCCTAAGCAGGCACTTTGTCTGCTGAGCTATCTTTTTTTTTTTGCTGAGCTATCTTTTTTTTTTTTTTTTGTGGGACCAGGGTTCGAACTCACGACCTTGCACTTGCCCAGCAGGCACTTGTGCCTCGGAGCTATCTCCCCAGCCCCCTTTTGTTTGTTTATTCACTCATTTTCATGGCCGGCTCAGCCCGCCCCAAGGGCAGGGCTGGCACAGCATGTGGTGCCGGGGATCGAACCGCGGTCCCTGAAGCTACCCAAGCTTCTCCAAGCAGGCGCTTTAGACCACTGAGCCATCCCACCGGGCCCCATTGCTGAGCTATCTTGATGAATGTAAATTTTCATTATAATGAACATGATTATATCAGTATTTTTCATTTATAGTTCGTGAGTTTTGTTACTGCATTTAAATAATTCCTGTTCTGAGGTCACATTCTCCTTTGTTCATTTCTATAAGTAATAAAGCTTCTCATATTTATTAGAATCTATTTAGTATTTAGTTTTGTATATAATGTCCATCTTGATCTTTACACACACACACAGGGAAGTTTTATGTAAAGATTGAGGTACAAACTGAAGTAATAAGCTATAAGCCAAGGAATAATCAGGCTAGAAGCATCAGAAGCTAGTTAAGAGACCAGTGAGAACTGAAAGATTCTTCCCTGGAGCTTTCAGAGGGTTTAAGCCATCCAGTTTGTGGTATTTGGTATGGCAGCCTAAGAGACTAATATAATCTGCATGGAGTATTTCTACCATTTATTGGAAAGTCCATTATTTCCCTCCCCTAACTAGTTTGCAGTGTCAATTGTCACCTCTCTCCATGGAGGAGCATGGCCAGTCCTACCACAGAGTCAGATTCCACACATGCATGGTGGTCTGAGCTTAGGCTTTGCACTGGCTCCACTGAACCATCCACACCACACTACTTTCATCAATCACTACAGTTTTATGGTAACATATCTAGTTTCAGGTTAATTGCTCCCACTTTACATTCTTCTTTCTCTCTTCCACATCAATTTTTAAAACACCAAGCTGAGAAAAGTTACTGGGATTTTTTTTTTTAATTGAAATTGCTTTGAATGTACCAATTTAAGGAGAAGTAACATCTTTAATTTAATGAGCTTTCTTTATACATAAATGTGAAAGAGCTCTGTCTAATTTTAATGTTTATTAATAATTTTCCATTTTTCCATGGAAGATTTATTAAACTTATTCTCAAAGTTCTTATATTTTCTCTTGTTTCAATAATGATACTTATAAAAATTACTTCTTAAACAGGGACTCATGTAACTAAAAAAGGTAAAACGATCTAGAGCGACTGTTACTAATCATATAGTCATGACCAGTAACTTCCTGAATGGGCAATTCATTCAGAAATCAAACATCCTAATAACTACACAAACATTTAGTAGTTCAATGTTCATTATGTGTTTAGCACTGATTTAAATATATATACCTCAAACCTGAGGTAAATTCTGTTGATCTCATGTTATACTTGAGGAAACTAATAAAGGTCTAAGAACACAAGGAGGTAGTAATTACCACATAATTTCTTAAAATTTCTCTAGATGGTTCCCTTGCTGTAAGAAGCAACCCACCAACTGCCAAGAAAGCATGCAGGTATAGTGGTATGTATAGTCCTACCTACTTGGAAAGCTAAGGCAGAAGAAACGCTTAAGCTCAAAAGCTTTAGATTAGTCTGGGTAATAAATAAAGTGGGGCCCTATCTCTACAAAAGAAAACAAAAACAAAAGCCAAGAATTTTATATGCTCAAATTTAGTGCATTCTCTAAATCGAAATAGTGCTAATCCTACACCATGGATTCAAAAGAACTCTTTTGATGAACTCAGAAGAAAATGGTCCAGGGCTGGCCAGATAGCTCAGTGGACTAAAGCACCTGCTTAGGCAGAGTGCAGGGACTAGGGTTTGATCCCTGGCATGGCATGCTGGCCCTGCCCTGGGGGGCCTTGCTGAGACAGCAACTGAGACTGAGCATGGTGGTGAGCACCTGTCATCCCAGCATTCAGGGGGCTGAAAACAAGAGGATTATTATGAGTCTGATCTGTGTAGTGAGACCTTGTATGGATTGATGGTATTTTAGGTAAGGGTCTACAGGATCTTTAGGGTCTCACTACTAGATTGGATTCAGAGTGATCTACCTGTTTACAGCCTCCCAAGAGCTGGGATTACAGAAGCATGCCACCATGCCCAGATTCAACTGCTGTCTCAGTGTGCCCCGGGGGCGAGGCCAACATGGCAGCCCCGGGGATTAAACCCCAGCCCCTGTACTTGTTTGCAGGTGCTTGAATCCACTGAGCTATTTGGCTGGCCCAGTGACTTTGTACTAAATACTTTAAAAACAAACCAAAAGAAGGTCTAAAGGTGATAAACATCCAACACTTTCAATAGTTACATTTTTTAAATAATGAGAAAATATAATAAATTAAGAATGTTACAAAACAAGTACTCCTGGGTTACCTAGCATGCACAACATTCAAGAGTTCAATCCCCAATACTGCCAAAAACAAATAAACTCCACCCTGACCCGCTAGTATTTCTTTTTGTTATCATAATTTCAAGATAATTATTCAATTATTTTAAAAGCATATTCAATGCTTAACCACCAGTTTTCAAATTGATGAGTCACTTCAAGACACAGCAATGAACTCCACTTTCATTTCAAAGCTTCTAGGTTGATGACTATTGCTGCTTTTATAGACAAAATACAAGGAATTCTTTTCTGAACTGGTACACAAAACACTGGTCTCAGAGAAACTAGACAGCTCATTGGGTTAAAGTGCCTACTTAAGCAGATACGGCGACTGGGGTTTGAACCCCGCTGAGCTGTGCCAGTCCTGCCCTGAGGGTGTGCTGAGACAGTAATTGAGACTGGGCATGCCTGTCATCCCAGTGCTTGGGAGGCTGAAACAGGAGAATCATAAGTCTGATCTGTGTAGTGAGGCCCTGTGATAAATACATTAAAAAAAACCCAGCAACTTGTTTCACTTTATATTAATGGTCTATGAACACCATCTATTAATTACATTTGCTTATTGAAATGTTATAGATATTAAAACTCAACTAAGCACATGGGGCACAACAATGAATAAAACAAAAAAAGTAGCTGACAACTTCCTATGACAGCCAACCAATGGGAAAAATGGTTCAGCTTACTGTACAGTGACCAGAAACAGTTGATTAATGTATTAGATTCTATCTGTGGAATATGAATGAAAGTAACATCACTATCAAAAGTAATGTATGTTAGCCGGGCGTGGTGGCGCATGCCTGTAATCCCAGCACTCAGGAGGCTGAGGCAGGAGGATCGGTAAGAGTTTGAGACCAGCCTGGGCTACAAAACTGAGCTCAAGGCCAGCCTGAACTGTACAGCAAGACCCTGTCTCAAAAAAGAAAAAAAAAAAAAAAAAGTAATGTATGTTGAGCCAAGTACTCTTGAGTTACCAGGCTCTATACTGCTTTCAAAATGGAAAAGCTAACTAGTGCTGCTTGATAAAATAAAAATACATCATATTTTCAAAATAACAGCTGATGAATGCTCTTAGTACCATTACTTTCTATAACAACAAATGAAAATGAAGGTTAGAAACCAACTCCATTTTTGCTGTGCTACTTCAGTCAACTGTTAGTCTTCACAAAAATCAAGTAATTGCTATCTTATTAAAAATAGAAAAAGCAGCTGCTGCCACCACCAGTGAGAGAGAACAATAGCTGGTGGCATAAGTATAGCTGAGCTTCTTGATAGCCGCAGGCAGCTCTGTAGTTACTGCAGTCAATTATTCTCATGGAAGAGCATCAATGAGGCCAAGCAGCCCCCTGGCTGGGTTACACATGTTATCATTTAGAGATACAGCGTGCTTACAAATACTGGCACAAACACAAAAACCCAAGTTCCACAAACTGCTTTGCAACACATGAAATGTACTATGCTTACTCACTTGCTGACATTTTCTGAATAGAGGGACAAAGGACACAAAAGGCATATCAACAAACCCCAAAATGCAATGATCCCTGAGAACTAATATGGAAGTAGGTAAATGGGAACTGGCTGGTTCAGGCCCCAACACCTCATAGGGAGAGAGAAATAGACACATGCCACATTGGTGGTCCATAAATAAATGCTAGTCTTATTTTTCATAAGACTTAACAAAAAATTGCAAAGATATACATTAAAAGTTTCTGCTCCCTAACTCCTTGTTTTGTAATTAAACAAGAATCCACAATCTAAACACAGTGCAATAGTTTATGAAATGCAAAAGACAAAATATCAAATCTTTTAAAGAGATGTGGCAACATGTAAGCAGCTAAATATTTATTGGGCATGGTCTTGCATGCTGATAATCCAGCACTCAGGTGCAGGTCCAAACTGCCTCAAATTGGAGGTCAGACTGGACTATGAGATCAAGGTCAATCTGAGCTACATCACCCCTGCTCCAACAAAAGTCTCTACTTACTTGTCTTTCATTTCTTTTGCATTCTTTCATTTATTAAGAGGCAAATGATGCTATTCAGATAGAAAGATGGCAAGAAGGAAAATGGAAGAAGGAAAAATACTGTGAAAAACACATTAAAATGAGCAATAAAAGACATTCACCCTGTGACTCATGGCCCTCCAGGATTCTACACTACTGAAGCCGTAGAAAGATGAACCTGGAGCAGCTGTGGTGAACCTATGGCATGTGCACTGCAGTGGACAGAGCCCTCTCTGTTGGCACTTGAGCCAAACTGCCCCAGCAGCCAAATTTTATTTCAGTTTTGGCATTTGGTACTAGGTAAATGGGTCTGGGGTTGCAGCTTGGACACTCACTCTCTAAAATGTTGGCCATCACTGGGCTAGAGTTTTCAGCAGTTTCTAAGGGTAATTCTCAGTCACATCTGCCATGTGGCAGGAAATAAGAATGAAACAAAACAAAATGGGCAGAAGGCCTTACCACATGAGGTTATTTCGATGATTGAACCTAAAGCTGTATAAAGAAATAATACTGAGCCTCAAAGTTTTATATTAAATACAGAACTTCTTTCAACTGAGATGTTCATGATGTAGCTCAGTGGTAGAGCACTTGCCTAGTGTGCACAGTTCTGGACTTCAATCCCTAGCATGAAAAACAACAAAACAAGTGGTATTTATTAAAATAATCAAATATAATTTTACCATACCAATACTATTTTACCATCCAAGTGTACATTTTTGTAGTTCCCTGACATATGGGGAAGACATCAAAGTAGAAATAAAGACTATTCTCATGAAGCTGACTTCTTACGTAAAAGCAAATGGTAGAACATGGATTAATGGAAAGAAAGTGGGACATGCAGCCAAGAGCAAACCTGACAGGAACCTATTAAGCGGGGAGGTTTAGACTCTGGGTACAAAGAGAAATCTGGCAAGCTGTATGACATGTGAGGTCTTTGAAATGTATTATAGTATTCTGGCACCAGTCTAGGGAACACTAATAACTTAAGAGTAAGAATGGTTTGATTTCTTTTTCTTTTTGTGTGGGGGGGTGGGTAATTACTAAACACAGCACATGATTATTAGTAATTAGTTCTCTAACCATACTTAACAAGACAGGCTGGTCATCAGTGGCTAGTGTTTTGTTTGAACCAGTTATAAGCTAATGCCAGATGAACCTAATAGCTTTGCTGGAAGTAGTGGTGCACAACTGTAGTAGCAGTGCTTGGGAGGCTGAGACAGGAAAATCAGGAGTTCAAAGTCAGCCTGGGCTAGAGAGTGACACCAAACAAAAAAGGAATATGCCTGACATCCTCTTCACTGAAAGCAAAATGTGTGGAAGAGAGGGAGATAGAAGCAAGGAACCAAACATGTCTTCCCAATACTATTTTACCATCCAAGGGTACATTTTTGATAGGCTGCTGTTTCTAACACAACAGCAATACAGACTCTCAGGCACAATTCCTTCCTCTGTTTGGGCCACTTCTATGCCTACTCCAGCAGGCGCTTTCCAGATGGATCCTCTTCACTATGTCTTTAAGGACTAGTGCTCCGCTCCTCAAAGGCTAGTGAAATGGATGAAACATGTTCATCTTCCTAAAACCATGAGGGTTATTATGTAACCCTGTGGGCTATTTATCTCCAAACTGAGAAGCAAGTCATTTGCTAACTTGAGGCAATAACCTAAATCAGATTCATCTTACAGAAATGGGTTATCTCTTTATCTCTTTTGGACAGATACACTGTTTTGCTTCATAGGTTTCAAGTACATTTCCTGTCCTACATGAATTTACTATATAGTCACAGTAGCAATGGTTTATTTACATTCCTCTACTGAGTACAGAAAAATCACACTCTATTTGCAATTATAATATCCTATAAGTAAGTTATTTGATTCTTTCAAATGTGAAAGGTAACAAGAGGCAACATTCTTGTTAAAAACTCAAAATAGAAAGTTGGTCATTTGCAAAATAGGTCTGCCAGAGGCAAAAGAAAAAAAAGAAAAAAAAAAAAAAAGCGCCATTTAAGTTTTCACAGCTTATTCTGGTTTTTAAAGGAGGGCTGAAAGCAGGACATACAAGAATATAAACATCAAATTAAATGATTTTAACTAAACTAAAACAAGCAGGAAATTGATATCTACTTGTTTTTTTGGACTGTCCAAATCCACTAGGCAAAGTTCTTAAAATTTCATATGCAGTATTTTCTTGGCTTATATGAGACACAATAATTTCACATTTCCTACCGTCAATATCATGATTCTTCAAACTTCAGCAAATTTACCTAACCAGTCTATATTTGGAAAATGAGCAAACTCCTAAGAACAATGTTGTGATAATACTACAATTAAGCCAATATTTCATATTCCATATTGCTCATGCTCCAGCATTTTAGACAAATATTCTAAATTCTCCAGCTAGTTTTTCACATCACTCTTGAGACCACAAAGCCCCTAAAAGCAAAACCTCATGATAGAAAGGAAGTTAAGTTTCTTGGGGCTGGGGAGATAGTTCTGTGGCAGAAGTGCTTGCCTGGCAAGTGCAAAGTTGTGAGTTCGAACCCTAGTCCTGCCAACAACAACAATAAAAATAAATAGCTAAGTTTCCAAGACATAAATACACAACACATGCACAAGGCAATTTTTAGGCTGCTTACAGAAGTCATAATTTAGACATCCACCTGCAAGAGCACCATTGCTGACTTTCTACTATCTATGTGCTACACACAGGGGTAAGTATGCTAACATCTCCTTACCACCTCATGCAATTCTCACAAGAGTGCGATTAGAAAAGACAATAATATCACCAAATTTATATATATATGCAGACACAAGAACATTCCTGCCTGTGCCTCTGAAGGAGCATAAAGAAGGGATAGCATCTCTAAATAATACAAGGCTAAATACTTTGATAAGGGTTCCTTTTGATCATATTTACTGTATGCCTAGGAATGCAGCATGCCAAGAACATCACACATGCACAATATGACCTACAGTGTATATTATATATTTATTCATACATTATCAAAATGCCTAAGAGGTTGATTCCCCTCCCTCCCTTTTGGTGGTTAAGGATGGAACCCAGGGTCTCATGCACGCTAGTAAAGCATTCTACAGATCCATCATATCTCTAGCCCAAAAGAAGAGTTTTATTTATTTTTTTAATTTTATTTTTTCTTGTTTCAGAACTTTTGTTTGTTTGTTTGTTTATTTTTATGGCCACCTCAGCCCGCCCCAAGGGCAGAGCCGGCGCAGCATGTGGTGCCAGGGATAGAACCGCGGTCCCTGCAGCCGCCTGCAGGCGCTTTAGACCACTGAGTCATCCTGCCGGGTCCCAAAAAGAAGAGTTTTAAATAAAAAGTGGAGGACTTTAATTTCATGGTTTAAATTTTAGTGCAAGAATATTTATTTTCAGTCCTTTTAAATTTTCAAACAACCTCAAACTTATAGAAAAGTTGTAAAAATAGTACAAAGAATATTCTCTCCTAGAATCCATTGAAGGTAAATTCTTAAGCTTACACCTCCTGACCCCAAATACACCTCCCTAGAAACAAAACTACTGTCCTATAGAGCTATAATACAACCATCAAAGTCAGAAAGCTACCATGAATACCTACCTACCATTATCCCTCAAGCCCCACTCAAGTTTTGCTACTTGTCTCGGAAATGGTCTTTAGAGTCATGTGTTGCATTTTTCTGGCATGTCTATTTAGTCTTCAATTTAAAATGTCTCAGTCTTGTTTTGAGCTTCAGAGAATTTTTGAAGATCACAGACTAGTTACTTTGCAGACTATCCCCAAACTGTGCCTCTCTGCTGTTTCATCATAATTACATTCACGGCATGCATCTTGGCAGGAATATCACAGATATGATGATGCACTGGCTTCATATCCCAACAGGTTACAAGATTCCAATTTGTCCCAATGCAGGTGATATTCACTGATGCACTTCGTTAAGGTGGCACCAGCTGGCTTTCTCCAATGCAGTGACTCCCCTTCCCCAATCAACAGGCACGCTGTGAAGTACTCTTCAATTAATCTATTCTTCAAACTCTATTCTTGAGTCCATATGTAGGTTTTCTTGTAAAACAGGAGAAGTTATATGTGAATACTCGGTTTTCTTTCATTTAAGACTATGATTTCTTAAACTTTAATGAACAAATCACCCCAGATTTAGCCAGCAGGAGCCCTTTCAAGTTGGCACCTGTGTCTTTCAGGCATGTTTTCATCTGTCTTTGATTTCCAATAAATGTTATCTGTTCTAGACTCACTTTCACCATATCTGGCCCATTGGCTATTTCTTCAAGAAGTAAGAGTTTCTCTCAGTGGACAATGGAACTATATGGACCTGAGATCTGGGCCCCTACAGTGCTCACTGCTTCTTCAGCACCGTTGCTCCTAGACAGTCCTCAGTGTCTAGTATGAACAGAGCCAGGAAACTGATTAGATATGTACCATGCACAGACATAAATAAATATGGCATGCATACATCTTATGTTGATATTATTTCTACATTTACTGACATTTATTTTTTTTCATTTTTTATTACTTTTAATAAGAAATAATATGATAGTTTCAAAACACGTTAGTAGTACATTCGCAATAACTGACATATTGCATATTGTTGTCCTCATAATAGTTATACAGAACACAGGGTGTGGACATGATACATTTTCTAATCAATATTGGTAAGGAAAGTAAAAAAAAGAAAAAAATTCTCCTCTTTGAACTGAGAGGAAATAGTTGTATACATAGTCCAATGTTCCGTAATTGCATTGGGTTACCATTGAAGCTGGCAATGTTGGAGGCTGTTGATTTAAGCCTCTTACAGCTCACTATATTGATCTAGCTATGCGTTTTACTGATATTTATTAAACTCTTATACCCACACCAATACTTCTCACAGCAATCTAGCATTGTAAGACTCATTCTAGCTGTCTTCCCTTCAATAGTATTTTATAAAGAAATTTAAAATTTCATACAAAATAAAGGAATAACAATAGCTAATACATGGTGTATCATTATCTTCAAAGTAGTTATTCAGTATAGGACATCCACAAAAAGGATCCTCTTACAAAGAAGAAATAAACAGATACTTTATTAGCACAAATCTTTCTTCCAATCCTGACACCCTACTGCAACAGTAAGAACTCCTGGCTCCCATGATCCTGTACACATTTCCAAAACATGTAACCAATTTCTCATTACTGCTGTCATCACAAGCCACATGTGGATGTTTCCACCAACCCTTGTGACGCTCTCCTCTGCCAGGGACCCTAACAGCCAGACCTCCTACATCTCCCCTGTCTACTCACTAGCCTTCTGGACTGAACTGTCAAGAATGATCAAAGGAAGTACAAAAGAATACTTTTAGAATTTAAGGGTATAGAGTTCATTTTTTTAAAAAAGAATATTGATTAAATTTGACCTTTTGATAATTCAGAAACCCAAGCTAAAGTTTAACTTTGTATATTCTTTGAAGAACAGGTTTGCTAAGTAAATTAACAGTGTAAACAAGCTTGTAATTCAGTTGTTTAACCTACTTAAGAAAACTAATTGTTTTCAAGCACTTTAAAATCACTGGGCATGCACCTGTCTTTAATTATTGTCTAATTACAAATGATTTCTATTTTCTTCACTATAGCTTTGATAAGCTCTGATTATATACTAACAATTACAACTTAATCCTAATAGTTAAGATTTTTAAAATGCTATTAAGTTGGTTTTCAGTTAATCACCTGAAATAGTCTTTAATGCAACACTGATTACTCTTTTTTTTAGTTAACTCGACAAGCTTCTCAAAAATTCTTTTACAGTGGTCATCCAGAACTGCTCCCAAAGACCTGTTGTGTACATTGTTTGCAAAGGCCTTGCTCACTGGTTATTAGGAATGTAGTGCAGAGGGTACCTACGTTGCCCACCATTTGCACCCTTATTTTAACACAGTTATTCTACACTGCATTTAAGAAGGTCTGAAAAGACAAATATTTTGTAGGTACTGCACCTAGTTCTTTCACTTCCTTCCTTGGTAAGGGGCTACCACTAGGTTACCAAACTTGAGATATATATGAGGCTGTCAGGAGACTAAACGAGGTACTAATGAGGTAATGGGAAATACATGCTATGTAATAGGCACCTAATGAATCTTTCATGTTCTTGCTCCCTCAAGAGTCTCATGGGAAAAACTCAGTATGCTTTAAGAGCAATGTTTTAAAACTGGTTCGACAGAACTCACTGAAGAACTCAGGTGGTAACTACCAGTTTGAATTGTGTCTGCCCTGTCACTGCCAAAACAAGGGGAACACAGAAAACTCCAACAGTGAGACAACAGTTCACCCATCCGAAAAAAGTAATCAGTATCGGAGAGGCAAATGTAGGGTATACAACAAACAGGCTACGCTTTCTACTTTGATTTTCACTCAAAGATGCCAACTAATCTAAGAAATAAATCCCAGCCTACACTGTCTTTGTGGTGCCTTACCTTGTTTTTTACCTATCCACCCAGTTCTATCAAGTACCAACAACTATTAGGATTTATCCTCACAAAAGGTCACATACAGAACTCGCTGGTGTAACTTGGTGGTAGAGTGTGTGTTGAGCATGTACAAGTTCCTGAGTTCAATCACCAGGAAAGGAAAAAAAAAAAAGGAAACAATTTTTTAAAATAAAAGGTGACCCATAGGCTATTCTAGCAATATATATATATATATATATATATATATATATATATATATATAATTTTTTTTTTTTTTAAGGAAAAAAACAAAACACAAAAACTAGTCCCCAGTAGTGATTCAAACAGAAAAGGAAAGATCCCCACAGGTATGATATTTCAAACATGTGGCCTCAATAGAAAATACTAAGGAGTAAATCTTGAAAAAATTGCTAGCAAATAATGCCAGATGATCTGTTTGCTCTGTATTTTTCAATATTTGACTTTTAAAGCTTTCTTGGCAAATAAGATTATGTGGTTTCTGTGTTCTTTTAAACCCATAAAAAACCGTTTACCTTAAGGCATGGAATATATAGTGGCATTCCTTCCAATAAGCAGTGAGAGCCAAGCCATCATTAAAAGAATGCAAACAAACTGCTGAGGTATCATGAATATACATCGTGGTCTCCAAAATAACCTCATTCAGAGGGATAAAGTCATCTGTTTTTTTCTGCATTTCCCAACAACATCCAACCTACATTCATTCATTCATTCATTCATTCATTCATTCATTCAGTACAGGATCTTGCTATGTAGCTCGGACTCACAGTGATTCTGTCTCAGCCTCCCCAGTGCTGGGTGGCTTGCACAGCTCCTGGGGCTGGTACAGCATGTAGTACCCAGGATGTTTAGGTCCTTGCACTTACTAGGCAGGTGCTTATACCACTGAGCTAGCTCCCCAGGTCTCCAACCTAAGTTTAAAGAGGGTTTCTCTAGGGTTTACAGAGGGCCTAGACCCTGGGAGACATGTCACAGGCCTAAGTTGAAAATAAGGGCACAAGCCTGGGGACTATATTCCTCATTTAACAGAGGTCCAACTGATTATCCAGGAAAGTCCATTCTAGCTAAAAACCAAGTGAACTCTGCCTCACCAAAGTACTCATGCATGTCAAGATGGGAATTACAGCCCCTAGCTACTGCTGACACTGCCAGTGTTTCTGTGACAGTCTGTGCAACTTATCCTCCTGTGAGGTACACATATCAGATAAGCTTCTGTAGCCTTCCCATCTCTCAAAGTGGTGGATGAGCCAGTAAAGAGGGAGGATACCATAACTCAAAGAATCTATATTCCATTTAAAGTCTTCCTTAACCCTAAAATATTAAGTGTTATTTGTCTCCTTTTCTTTTTTCTTTTCTTTTTTTTTTTTTTTTAATGTATTTAGTACAGGGTCTACATATAGGGTCTCATTACGTAAATCGGACTCATTCTGTTTTCAGCCTCCTAAGCACTGGGATTACAGGCGCATGCCACCATGCCCAGTCTCAGTCGTTGTCTCAGTGCACCTCAGGGGGGCATACTGTGCTGGCCCAGTATGCTGAGGACTGAACCCTGGTCCCTGCATCTGCTTAAGCAGGTGCTTTAGTCTGCTGAGCTATCTGGCTGGCCTTAGTTCTGTTTCTTACTGAAGAACATTTTAACATAAACAAAGTTAGTAGAAAATACTAAGTGTACTCTATATATAGTACAGTCAGTCCTAGTCCTAGGGGTCTGGAGGGGTCTAGTTCCAGGATGCCTGGAAGAAACCAAACTTCACATTTTTCCATATACTTTATTTTTCCCCCATATACTTTAAATCAACTCTAGATTATTTATGCCTAATATAAATACTGTATAAATTATTGATGTATTGTTTAGGTAACAAAAAAGGTCTATACATTCAATACAGATCTTTATTTTTTTCTGAATATTTTCAATCCACTTGTTCTGAGGATGCAAAACTCTTGAATACAGAAGACTATCATACACTGTTGCCTAAAATTGAATATTTGGGCTGGTGAGATAGCTCAGTAGAATAAGTGCTTGTCTGGTAAACACAAGGTCTTGAGTTCAACCCTCAATACCAAAAAAATAAATAAATAAATAAATTGAATAAGATTGAGTACTTATTTTAATAAGGGAGAGGGGACCAGCCCATAGATGCATTCCATACCACCTGAAATATTTCTTCTAAAAGGCTGGTCTGACAACTTCAGGAGCCATTGCAAAGCTTCTTGGCCTGGGAAAGCCTCCCCCCGCTCCCCGCTTCCCCACGCAGAATATCAAGACTCAAAAACCAACAGCCATGGTTTCCAGCTCACTTCCTACCTAACTCCTCAGCAGTTAGCTCACAAAGGCTTCTGGAGATTACATGAGTTAGCATGAGTAAAGTATGTGAGTGGCGCACCAGAATGTTAGCTTTCCCTGCTAAATATGCACAGTCCCACCTCTTGCAACCCAGACTTCCGTCTTCCTATTCTTCTAGGCCATGTGCCTACTATCCTTTGTTTTTAGTTTACTTCCATCACAGCCTAGACTCTGGTGAACATTCAGCAATGTTTTCCAAAGACTTTCTTTCCAGGCCAATCTCACTCCACTTGAAAACTGCTTCCAATAACCCTAACTGTAGGCTTTCACCTTGACGTGTGGAGAAAAAAAAAACTGTACAGACACAGATCACAGCAGTTACCTACCAAGTCTCATTCAGTAAAGCCCCTGGAGCCAAGAGGCAACCCTGTAGTTTTCTTCCCCTTGGGGGTGGGGTGAGATAGGGGGGCTGTGGTTATTAATGGTTTGTCTTTCTTCAGCCTCCCTTTCCACTTGGGCGTCACCTCTCCTTTTACAGAGACAACGAATGCATCCTAGGGGAACTCCCCCCAGTAATTCTTCCTTCCAATTCCAAGCTTAATCTTTCTTTCTCTCTGGGGCTGTAGCAGTTAGTTTACTAGAGAAAACAGATGTAACACAAGACATGCAAATATACAAGAATCTACAAGATTGGCTTACAACGGCCACCTAAGAGTCAGATGAAAAACAGTGCAGAGGGTGTCTGCACAATGGAGACCCAAGGATCCAGTGCAAAATCTGGAACTCATTGCACCATACTGGGGAGTCCCAAATAGGAGGCTGATAGGTCTGTGCTGAAAGCTGAAGAGTCTGCACTAGAAGCCAGGAAGGAGATGATGTCCAAGGGGAAGGCAAAGACTGGGGGTCCTCCAAAGAAAAAGAAGCCACACCATCCTTCATTTCCCTTTACCATCTAGATGACAAGCAGCCCTGGGGAAGATCTCCCCATCTAAGGTGTGGAATTGCTGAAGCAATTTGATTGAGCTTCTCTTCCTCAAGTTGACATAATCAATCAACCTGCCAACGGGGCAGCAAATCTCTTCCTGTCTGGTCTCTTCTCTGACCTTGTCCCCAATGTTTAACTTAACCATCAAATGTCTGCTGGCTACTAGTCATTACCGATGACTCAGAACTAAAAGCCCATCTTTGTATTTCCAGCTCCTCTCTACTTGCTCCTCACCCCAGCTGTTCTACCTGTATTTCAGAAAGTAAGCCCACCAAGAGGAGGGATTTTTATTTACTGTTGCATACTGCTTTATCTCCAGGAATCAGCAGAGCTCCTAGAACACATATAGCACTCAATAAATATTTGATGCATTATTTCACGTCATTCTTCACATAGGCATTCACTAAACACAGCACCCACTGTGTGTGTCAGAGGCTACATAGATGTTGGGGTTATAGAACAAGTTCCTGCCCCATAGCTGTTCAATGTATTGGCAGGAAGACACCAGAAAACCTATGGCAGTAAGCAGGATGAACAATGTGCTGGGCCTTCAGATTTTAATCAAGTTCACAGCCCTCAATGTTCCTCAATACCACACCAAAGGCCCACGTTTGGGACATCTGGGGCTTATCTGGGCTAAGCTCCTGGAGCACTGCCCCAGATGCTACCCTTTACTTCCCTAAACCTCTTCCTGTCTGGTTTCTATTGCAGCTCTCTAGTTCCTGTATCCATTTATCTCTGCACAAAAATCAACAGCTCCCTAACTCTCCTGAGCCAGCCCCTTCCTTCTGCATATGTACTATACTATGCTAACTGGCAAACCTCAAACATGCCCAAAGCAAAATGACTGCTGTGACCTCAGGCTCTATGTACACACACCCTCCCCAATCCTCCGCATGGTTCCTTCACCCAGCCTGGGGTATCCACACCCTATCCTTGTTCTCACATCCAAAGCACTCCACTTCAGAAGTAGTCTGCCCACCCTTCCTGTGTCCCTGCCCTCGTATATGTTCACAGTGATCCCTCATGCTTTCACAGCCTCCCCCAATCATGCTCCTTCATGTGAATCACCATGTGGACTCAGTTTAGGCAAGCTGGTTTTTAAAACTGTTTTCTACAAAATCCAAATTTCTGAGAATAGAAAATCTACCAAAATACAACTCCAAACTTCCCTTCCTCTCCTCCAGACAGCCCACACTTGTGTCCCACAAGCTTGCCGCTTCCCAGACTCTCCCACTCACTTCCTAACTCTTTGCCTTTGTTAATGCTATTTCCTCTGCTGGAGTTGCTAGCAACAACAATGAAAACAGTAGTGAACACTGACCCAGGCAGTATGCTAAAAATTTAAGGACTGACTTCCTAAGGTAAGCAATATGCTCATTTTACCAATGAGAAGGCTGAGGCACACATGGGATGTAAATGCCCATCCTTTGGCTGACCAGAGGACACTGCTGTCCTGACTTCACAACCTCAGGTCTCACCCACTATTCCAGCCCTGGCTTATTCACTATCCCTTGGTCAAGGAATTCCTGTCACTTAAAGACCAGCTCAAATGTTTCCTTTGGTGAGGGACTCCCTACTCCTGTAGGCCTCACTCTCTTTCCTGGCTGCAAAGCCCTTCAGTATTATTTTGTCACAGACAGCCACATTGAGGGGTTTCTGTTCATGGTACTAGCTGAGTTCCAAAGATAAAAGCAAGGTCTTATCTCCTATTCCCAACACTAGACAGGGTCAAATCCATTATATATTGTCAACAAATACTTAGGCAATAAAGACATACTTCTAATTACACAGGACATGGATTATTCCAAGCTCAAGCTCAAGTCTACACAGCAGCCTACACAGTGAACCCTAACCTCTCCCCTTCTTGGTTCTCTGCACCAGGTGGCAACTCCCAACCAGCTGATAGCATTATCACAGCAGGACAGGCCAGTGCTGGCTCAGAGTGCTGGATTACAGAAGTGAAGTGCATCTAGAAAGCACCTTTCCACCTGGGAGAAAGAGACAGAGAGGACACTTGATGTCAGATGCCAGATTTAAGGCCTATATATTACAATACAACAGTAAAAGATGAACATAAAAATTAAAATGTATATAATGACAGAACATCTGTCATAACCATTGTTCATAACTCAGAAAGAGCCATGGTTAGCTTTGCTGGAGTAAAAGTAGTATTAAATACGTAATGTAAATATTACTTAAGTTATGTGATTGCCTGACACTTTTACATAATCACCACACCCATATTTCTCACTGAATCATAAACTTTGTTACAAGTTCTAGTTTATTCTAGATTTTACAAATGCTCAGCACATAATACAGTTAGTTGGCTTTTGCTGGTAATCTGCTCATGGTACAATATTCAGTGAGAACAAAGTAATCTTTTTGAAAGTTATGACTGAGTGAAACCATCATTATTGTAGTGAGTAAACAATGGAAGATGGTAGTCCCAGAACCTAGAGTAAGGTTACTCCTATGGGTGAGGCTAATAAAACCAGCAAGCACATAGTTAATTGCAATGCATACCAACATATCCTATAATTAGGATCTAGTTCCTAAATGCTGAACTTTACTACCTCTACTCACTCATGGGGAAGGGAAAAAAAAGAAAACAATAAGTTATTTTATTCTTAGATCATCTCTTTTTTTGGATGAGTTTTAAAGTCTTTACTTGGCAAATTTAAAACTGGTAATTGTGCTGGATCTCAATACTGCTTTTCAGTGTTTCATTATGCCAGCACTTAAGTGTAGGAACCACCATATTAGTGTGAGGAAACTTGGGAAACACCCAAATCCAGCTTGCTTATCTAAGATGAAGTTTTAAAAAGCAATAATTAGAATGAAAAACTAATCACATATTTGACCAAAGTGAGACTAAAAAGCAAATGCAAAAACAATATTCTAGGATTTTATAATTACATAAGCTCTTTCAATGTACATTATTATCTTAAATATTCTAACTATACTAATAAGAACAGGTCAGTTTAATTCAGCTTAATCAGAAAAGGAATTTAGGGGGAAAAGTGTATTAGTACTTCAATAAACACTAAGAAATGCTGAACTAATCAGAAGTACTAAATGTGTCTTAAGATATAATGTGTTACTATGAGATGTGTCTTCATAAAGTGAAGGAAAGAGTTTCCTCTTCCCAATAAGGAACAGCCACAGCACTCACTGTTTTCTGTGAGGTTTCTTCCCAAAGAGTATATATTCTGGCGGTTAAAAGACATTTTCTGCTTAAATCTCTAAAGCATGAGGGGAAAGTATCCGGGATTCCCTTAGGACACCAAACTCCATGGGTGCCTAAAAGTAACATCTATAAAATGATGCAGCATTTATACATAGTCTCTGCGCTTTCTCTCATATTGTGTCAACCATCTCTAGATCACATGCTTGGGGGCTGGAGACATAGCTCAGTGCTGTTACCCTTGTCCATTACATATAAGACCCTGGCTGGGTTCAGTGATCAGTACTGAAAAGAAAAAGAGATAACAAAATTTGGCATAGACGACTTTTTTTCTGATTTTTTCGATTCATGGTTGATTAAATCCGCAGATGTGAACCCATGGACCTGGAAGGTCTGTTATATTTCCATTTCTTAACATAAACACACATAGATAGGTAAGAATATACTACATATAAATGTTCATTTCTCAATATGGCTACCCAATTCTTTTTGATCAGAATGACTGCCCTGGACAGAGAAGACAACATTACGGTCATCAAAAATAGCTATTGCTCACATGTTAAAGTAACAAATGAAGCTCTCTCTCTCTCTCTCTCTCTCTCTCTCTCTCTCTCTCTCTCTCTCTCTCTCTCTCCTATTTAGTGAAGGAGTACAGGAGTACAGGGTCTACAGGGTCTATAGGGTCTCACTATGTAAATCAGACTTGTAGTGATTCTCATTTTTAGCTTCCTGAGCTCTGGGATTACAGGCCTGTACCACCACGCCCTGTCTCAATTGCCATCTCACCAAGCTCCAGGAGTGGGCGAGCAAGGAATCAAAATCCAGTCACAGTGCTCTGCCTAAGCAGGTACTTTAGTCTGCTGAGCTATCAGCTGGCCCTAACATCTCTTTTAAAGTCATTTATTAATTTAGTTCATGTGATAACTTGAGACTGAAATCTGATTCTCTAGAACAGTAAAAACAGGGATCATATTCTGGAATATGGTAACTCATAAGAATAGTTTCCTCCCAGCTTGTTCAAATCACAATGAGGCAACACTTACAAGATCAGTGAACACATTCCCACCTGGTACATGCACAACTGTTCCATTAGGTAGCCCGTACCACTGGTGGTAGTCATAGTACAGCCCTGCATGTGACAGTCACATTGGTAAAATCACTGGTTTAAGCTGCTCAGCATTGAGACATACAAGTTATGGCCTCAGTGTGAATGTATTAAATCAATTTCGTGAGTCAGGATCAGCTTTTTAGGGCTACTGATATTTTACGAAAGAGACTTCAATCGAACAAATCTAAATGCATTAGTCACAATCCCAGAGACTGAACATTTTTGCTTCAGTATGTATTTGAGTCCAAGGTCTCCATGTAAATTAGGTCTCTCACCATGGATCCAACCAAAAAGTTTCAAAGTTACTGTTCTAAGTTACCTGATTATCTTACATCAGCTGATAGTAACTTCTCCATTAAAACAAAACAGGGGCCCAGCAGGATGGCTCAGTGGTCTAAAGCGCCTGATTGGGGAAGCTTGGGCGGCTTCAGGGACCACAGTTCGATCCCTGGCACCACATGCTGCGCCAGCCCTGCCCTCGGGGTGGGCTGAGTCAGCAATGAAAATGAGTGAATAAACAAACAAGGGTTCCGAAACAAGAGAAAAAAAAAAAAAAAAACCAGACAAAAATAAACCAGCAAGTATTTCTACAAGAAAAGGAGTAAAAGAAGGGCATTTAGTTTCAAGTGATTATAAACCTTGCTGCTCTGGACTCCTGGGAGAGGTCCAGCAATCATCTTCTAGGTCTCTTGTCTTACTAAAGCACTAAAGGGGATTATTTAAGTCCTTCACTACACAGCCTGGAATTTACAAAAGTGTAAATGGATAACCAAAATACACCTGGAAAGTAAAACAAAAATAAAAGGAGTTACTTTCCATACTGATTTTAAAAAGAGGGGAAAAACAAAAAACAAAAAACCCCAATACCTGGTGGCATGTGTTTGCAGTCCCAGCACTGAGACAGGAAGATCACAAGTCAGAAGCCAGCCCAGACAATTTAGTGAAACCCTGCCTCATAATACAATGAGGGTAAAATACAATGAAGGGGGCTGGGAAATAACTTAGGGCTCCCCGACTTCAACCCTTAGAACTACCACAAGAAGCAAAAACCTGCTTGAGCCCTTGAGTTTGTGGCCAGCCGGAACAATGGAGAAACTGTCTCTTTAAACTGAGATAGAATTCAAAAGGCAAAATTGGGAATTACAAGTGATACTCTAAACTCTTAAAGGACATTTCATAGAAAAATAAGCTCCTCTCTATGAGCTGAAATGAAAACTGTAGTAACCAAACACAATGCTTACTTTCCAGGTGTGAATAAGATTCCATTCCAAGCAGAATTCAAGATCAACTGTATCTTCTCAGGTATTATTTAGGTGTGTGTAGTTTATGGCTACAAAGTAGTCTAAATCAATAAATACGATTAATTTAAACTCTGAACTGGCTTTTATAAATAAGAATCATTCATAGTCAATAAATACTAGTTCTGCTGGCCCCAGTGAGCCAAAAATGCAGACAGAAAGCATCTGAGAACATGTGATCCTCATTTCTGTTTCCAGGGGCCCAGCAGGATGGCTCAATGGTCTAAAGCGCCTGCTTAGGAAAGCTTCGGTGGCTGCAGAGACCATGGTTCGATCCCCAGCACCACATGCTGTGCCAGCCCTGCCCTCAGGGCAGGCTGAGCCAGCCATAAAAATAAACAAACAAAAGTTCTCATTTCTGCTTCTTTACCCACCTGAAGTCCTTGTCTCACTGAGCATTGTACCAGTCTGATGAACACAGCTGCAACAGTATTTTACATTCCTGTTTTAAAATTTGAAGTCTGTATAATTTTGAGAAAAGTTTGTACCCTCACATACAAAACTAAGGATTTGACTCTTTCAACATCAAAATTCCACTTGCATAAGCCAACATGTGTTCCAAGTGACACCAATTCTGAGGAGAAACAGTTTGTGATAGTATGAAACCATATTAGATATTTTCAAAGTACATATGGGCTTTAAGCATACTATTTCACTTTGTATAACCCTGAGCCGTCCACGATGGTGTCAGCCACATGTGGCCAGTGTTACTCAAACTGAATTTTTGTTATTTAATTTAATTAATTTATTTATTTTAAACAGGGAATCACAGATCAGTTTATTTGTATTATTAATTTATGAATAAGATAGGTACTTTTTTCCCCCTCACAAAGTGACACTGATTACAATCTGCCACAACAGGTACCCACACATCTTTAGGGTGAAAATGTACCATTTCAAACTCTAGCCAGGGTTGGTTATTCTTTTTTCACTTTTACAATTTTGATGCTGCTGCCTGCAGTCTCCTCTGCGTTTGCTTTAAATTTTGTCTTCAGGTCATCCCTCACTGCCTTGGCACAGATCTGGGAGTAGTGAATGTAGCTGAGTCCAGCCTGTTGCCAGTAGGCCACCAAGATGTTGTGTGTGTGTGTGTGTGTGTGGGGGGTGTCATATGTTGGACTGAATCTGACAGTGTCGGCTTGCATTTTTGTTATTTTAGTTGAATTTAACATAAAAGAGGTGCCTGCACTACTGGAAAAACCTCTATGTTTAAGAAAACTTAGGCATGTAAATTTGCTTCATGAAAAAACAGTACATTTTTATGAAACCTAAATAAAGGCAAGTATTTCCGGTGAAAATTTATGTTCAAACTGAGATGTGTTTTAAGCATAAAACACACCTGGTTTATAATAAGACTTCTTATGAATATAAAGAACGTATTAAAGCAGCTCACTAAGTTTTAAACTGCATGTTTAAGTGACCATATTTGTATATAATGGGCTAAATAATTAAAATTAATTTCACTTCATTTTATTTAACATGGCTCCTAAAAAGTATTAAATAATAAGTATGCAAGGCTTCCCCATTCTATTGGACTCTCAAACTTTTCCTCCTGGAATGTCTAACACCAGGTTTGGGAACACTGCCATTACCAAACACACATCTTCCTGTGCTGCAACTGAAACCACTGACCACAAGTGCAACTGGAAAATCCTCCCCTTCTCAGTGTATGTGACTGACCACCCTCCCACATACCTTTTAATCCTTTCCCAGCTCCTCTCCCATGTCCTGTCCCTCAGGTCCCATTCTCAGTTCTCTTTTTTATTCTTTATACTCCCTTGGTGATCTTGGTCCATTCTCCTTAGCCTATCACTTTTATGTGAAGCCCTGCATTCTTTAGCTCCACTTCTGACCTCTTTCTCAAGCTGCAGCTCCACACTGCCAGCTGCCTGCTGATCAGTTCCATCTGTAAGTCTCACCATCCCTGCACCTCAGTGTGTCTGCACAGGAAGCCACCATTCTCCAGTTCTGCTGAAGACTCCTATGACTCGCCTTGAAGCCTGGAAGCTACAGCCCCTTTCTTGCCTCATGGTCAGTCTTACTGCTGCCAAACTAGCCTAAATTCTCCCTTAGTTCCTTACCCCACCACCGATTAGTAGACTCAAAACATAACTTTGTTCACACTGCCACCAATCTACAGACAGGTGCCCACTGTCTACTACAGCAATATGAACAACTCAACAGATAGCTCAACAACTCCACACCTACTCAACCTTCAATCCATCCTCCTGGACATAATATATGGCTTTTACTTTCTTCAAGCAAAAGTCCCTTGTCCTCAGTCTCCTCCCTTTATTTGTGATGAAATCTTGCTACATAGCTCATGGCCTCCAACTTGAAGCAATCCTCCTGCCTTAGCCTTGAAAGTGCTGGGATGAGAGGATGTGCCAGAGATCAGATCGCACCCAGAGACCCACTGGACTAGTAAGGGGAATACATGTCCTTATTCTCCTTATAAAATAGTGTCTCTATAACAGCATCAAACTACACCTTGTGCTGTATATTATGGGTGTGTTGTCTTTGGATACATTGAGGAAATCAACTGAAAAAGGAAAATCTTGGTACATCTGGAACTACTGATGATTCTCAAATATCCCAGGATAGATCTCTAATTATTCCAAATTTAATGACCTAAGATCCAGTAACTATGAAGTTGAATGCAAAATCAACTCTAGGGGTTGGGGAGATAGCTTAGCAGTCTAAGCACCTGCCTGGCAAGTGCAAGGATTTTCAGGTTCGATCTCTGGTACTGCATGCTATGCTGGCCCCAGAACTCCAAGCACACCATGTCAGCCACTGAAATGGGGTATGGTGGTACATGCTTGTAATTCCAATGCTGAGGATGCTGAGACAGAAAGATCACTACAAGTTAGAGCTGAATAATGAGACCCGGTACAATAAATAAATAAATGAATGAATGAATGAATGAAAAGAAACACCTCAACCCTACATCTGTTCATCTAGGTGACTTTTAATTCCAAGAATGATACTACTATCCCACTATAGCAGCTCAGGCCAGATCAGTTCTATGAATTCTTCCTACGTGTTCCTGGAAATTACCCATTTCTTCCCAACCCTGTTGTCAGTTCAGGCTACCATTATCTAAGAGTACTGCAACATCCTTCTGCTACACAGTCCAACTCCCCAGCCATTCTCAAAAATCCAATCTTACCAAATGATGTTCTTTCTTAAAACCTTCCCACTGCTCTCAAGATAAAGATTTCCAACATGGCTTACAGACTTTTCTGCATTTGGCCAACATTTAGCCTTGATACCTTCATCTCATTACCCAAATGGTTTCTTCTCTTAAGCATATTACAATCCAGCAATGCTTATGTTATACTATAAAGTTTCCAAAATATCCCAGTAGCTACTTCTGCCACAAAGGCTTTGTGCAAGCTGTCACTTCTAATTAGCTGGGTATACATCCAAGGACTGACCAGCCTTCTCACATGTGTAGTCTACCTAAATACCTGACACACAGTAGGTACTCATTAAAACAACAACAACAACAACAAAAAGTCAGTGGATGAAAGCTATTTCTGTATCATGTATATTACTTCAAAAGCATTATACAAAGTGGGGCAATTGATGTAGTTTTCATTTTATCTGTCTTTTGAGTCAAAATTAGTACTAACTTGGCTACACAGAACTTATATGTGTGCGCTTAGAATAATCAAAATGGACACTATATTGTATGTTTTCCTTTGCCTTGTAAACTCTAAAACCAACTTATGTGAAGTTGCTGAGAAACTTTAGATGCAAAGCACAGAATTATGAAAAGCAGCCAAGCAAATGTGGTCACATCCCAGGCAAAGCCTGATGAAGAAAGCTAGAGAGTTTGAGGGACATCACACTACAGGAATGTAGGGACTTGAAGAAAAAGAAAGGCTTGGCACTGCTCCTGTTCTTGTCCACAGTACAGCTCTGTACACTCACTCCCTTGTACACACTTTCTGATCTTGGTAGCCACAAGCAAGAACAGAGGCATTCTGCAGCTCCATAAAAGCCATTCCTGATTTATTGACAAAGGCAGATACTGCAAAAGGGAAGGAAACAGTAAACAACAAGACAAGATGCTTGGCCCTCACAGCATTTCCTTTATGCCTCACAAATATATCGCACCATTTTACAGATACAGAAACACGGACCTATGTCACACAGTGAGTCCTAGTGACCATATAGGAAGATCTAATGCAAATGTATTTCTTTTCTTTTCTTTTGAGCACCCAATTCCTGTTAAGACCTGGGCTTAAGTCTAGGAAAAGAACTGTGAGTAAGACAGAAAACGTCTGCTCTCAGGATAACTTACAGTCTCATGGAGAGAATGGAGTTATATACATGATATAACTTCAGATGGGGATACAACCCAAGCAGTGACACAGTCACTAGACAGCAAGTATCTCCACATACCTAGTGGCTGGTGATGAGCTGATCTAATTGTCCTTAGGTTCCCCCACCACCTGCATTAGGGTAGAATAAATGACTGCTGAATGGATATGATGGCAGGAAGAACATGCTAAGAGGCCACCTTCATGGGCTAAATCCCTTCCCTAGCCAAGTGGCTTCAATTTACCCCACCCCACTCTGAAGCCAGTCTTAATCATAAGAAGCAGGTGAAGGAAGTGGGATTAGTGCAAATCCATCAATAATACTGCACTAGGAAGCAATTAGCATGTGTTGACCCCTCTCCAGCCAATGGTTAGAAATCTCATCTTGAAAGCACAACTTCCACTTAAAGAAAACCTAATACCTAAATGATGACTAAAAAGAATGGCTAATTATTTGGTTTCTTTGAAAAAAAAAAAAAAAGTCTAATGAAGTCATTGAAGAAACTCATTGTTACCGGATGAGCTACTACGGTTGCCAGATACCTGTTCTAAATATTCAAAATATTGCAGGCATACCATCAAGTTGAGATGACCTGCTTACCAATCGTACTGGATTGGTACTTTTTGAGGAGAGGGAGTAGAGGAACAAAGTACATTCACCTGTGTCACTGTAGGGCCCCATGCAGTGTAAATTGTAGATGATTTTATGGTCTGAATTATGGAAAATAAAACCCTCCCTCAACTTTTTGATCTTGGGGTAGCTGGGTAGAGTACTATGACTCAGTTCCTTGCTCCATATGCTTGGAAGGTTTCACCAGTGAGGTGATCATTCTTTAAGTATCTCTAGTACAGCTGAAGAGCCAGGAAAGCCTTAGAAGCCTTTGCTTCAGTTTTCAACTTCATGTTTAATGGACTGTCTAGGTGGCCACAGCAAATAATAGGTGGCTATTTGCTGAACAACAGAGCTGAGTCCAAGACAGCCACCAAACATACCTGTAATTTCTGGGAACCAGCTGGAGTGACTGAAAAACACTAAAATTAAGATACTATTTCTGATAAATGCTATCAATTTTTGTTATGTTGCAGTGATGATCCTGGGAAGTGTCTTTCTGAGACAGAGCAATGCTATATATACATAACGACTTATTACTACACAACCACAAACAGACTCAACATAAGGAAATACAGGTGGGTACAGATTCAGTAAGGATTACACTTACTTTGTCCAGTAATAAACTTCCTCTGCATAGGCTACCTCATTTTTAGAAAAGTAAAACCACAATATGCGAGCTCTAATACCTCTGGGTTTTGCTATTCCTAACATCAGCCGCAGCTTTATAGTTTTTAAAGCTTTGATTCACATTATCAACAGAAAACTTTCAACAAAAGGCCCAAATTAAATACTCCCCACCTGCACAACGGAATATTACTCATTTTTGTTTGCTCTGAATTACCATCGTTTTGGTGAGCCATACGGCTTGGCTTTGCAGAACTTAGATCCAAAATGGCAGCTGAGCTTCTAGAGCCCACTAGAGCCATCCTGCCCACTATAGGTGAGCACAGGTCTTATTTATCTCACCTTATAACTGTCTCCAGAAAAATAGTTATAAAACACATGTCAGTAAATCAAGAGGGCATTCCATTAATGCTTTTAATATCATTCTCCCTTCTGCCTGGAGAGCAGGCATCCTGCTTTGGTTCTTCAGCTCTGCAAACTGAATTAACCTGCCATTCACATCTGTGCACCATCCACAAAAAAAAAAGAAAGCTAAGGGCAAAGCATCCAAAGCCTAGGTTTTCCTCTATTCTTTGGTGCAGCCAACTTAGGAAATAGGCATAAATGAATCACCTAACAAGTAAAGCCCCAAATAATGGCTTTCATTTTCAGAAGAAGAAAAAAATCCCACAAAATGAGAGCCCTAATTTTCCCTAGGCCTACCCAATGCAACACTTCTTTATCTCTAGGACAATTTCTTTTTCTTTAAATTCAAACTTTAAAACTATGACAAATCTGCCTATCCGCCTTGATGTAATATTACTAATCTTTCTTGCAGAAAAGCTGAATTTATATCACCAGAAAATTTACATTGAATCTAAATGGTCACTTCTCCATTTGTAACCATTACTAATGTAACAACAACTTTACTTTAAAAAAATAAAACTTGCTTTTTAGAGACAGAGGACTTTAATTATCTTCGCGTATTCAAACGAAAGTCTTTTTGTTAAATTAGCGTGAAAGTCCCTTCATCTACACACAATTGGCCCAAAGAAACAGGGCATTTTTAGCACAAGAGGCCAATCCATTTTAACAGTGAATAAAGCTTTTGAAAGTACTACACACCCTCTTCCACACTGTCAATTTTCAAAACGGTCCAGCATTTTTTCCATTTTTTTAACACTTTCAAGACCAGCAAGCATCTCATAATTAGATTAATTAAAAGGAGACAACAAAAACCACTGCTTCCTTCTAATCAAAATTATTGCATTTATGCTTAATTAGCTTTAATCCAAGTCTACATATTTAATGACGAGGATATGACAATTCAACCTATTTGCATATTTTAAATGCCTTTTCTAAACTATACTTTGTAACAGATTTAGAAGAACAGTTTCTTTCTCATGCCAGTGTGCCACAGCATAAATCAGGAGGATAAGAATTAAGAGGAAAAAGAGAAAAGAAAACAAGGCTTCTCAGAGCCAGAGATGCGGTGGGGGTAGATTTACCCAGGGGTGGGGGCAATTTACCCGCCACATCACAAACTACAGTCCTTTCAGCCCACCAGGCCGAGAAGCATTACATCACACTCTCACAATGATAGGGGGAGGTGGCTCTGAGAAAGCAAGTTTTCGGCTTTCTTTCCTCCCTGCTCTCAGGCTTCTAGAATCATGCATTGAGAGTAATGGAATTTAACTTCAGGCACTGCACGGTTTAGGGGTTACTAACAATCACACGGCTACTTATTTATAGGATCTTACACGACCACTTCACAACAGAAACGCGACTGAACAAGCAAACACATACAAGACACCCAAATTGTGTTGAAAAGCTCAGTTATTCATCTACATAAAATTAAAAATTTTCTTACGTGAGAAACGGAGGCCAATCTACAGGAAGAACTGACACAGAAATAATTCTTAATCGGAGCAAACAGCTGTTTACATCTTTAAAATATCATGTTTACAAGACAGTCCTACCATTTGGTTGAAACCACGATCAAAATAAAAGCGCATCTGGCTGCACATTTGAGAACACACACAGAGACCGTGCAAATGAGCGCGCGCAGAAAGGAGAGCGGTGAGCCACATATCCCAAACCTCTTGGTGTTTGCTAGCGCCCAACCCAAGGTTTAAAATGTATCGGGTCCTACTTTAGGTCTTACATCTCTCTAGGAAGGATGGCCTAGTTTTAATTTTAAACAAACAAACACCAAACAACAACAACAACAAAACGCTTTTCCATTCTAGGGCTCGTCCTCCCCAGATCCTTTGTCGGCCTTAGCAGCCGAAAGAATGCAAACCCATTTATATTTATGCAAATTTTTGCAGCAGATTTAAGGGGGGAGGGGGAGTCTGTGTTTTTTATAAACCTCTTCCTAAATATCAAATTTCCAATTACTCGTAGCTTCATTTATTTGCAAGACAGAAACGAGGATGAAAATCAACATATAAAGGTGCAATTCAATCACTTCAAAATTTAAAATTTTCACCAAGTCTTTTCCATTTCTAAAATGCCGAAACAAAAGTACATCACAGGTCTGATTTAGAGATTCGCGAAATGTCTGAAGGCAGGCTCCATGCTAGACAAATGTCGATTTGCAACAGCTCTAGTGAAAACGGTTAGACAAGATCCATATAAATCAATTGGTTTTTAAAAATTGAAAATATTTACCAACCTCATAAAGTGCAGCAGTGCTTAAATCCAGCAAATTGAGGCATACAAGGTAGAAATGGAAATGAAAAAAGGTCCAAAAAATGAATTCTTTTTGTCTGTCTGTTTTTTTGTATTTTAAATATTCAGAAACCAGCAGAGACTCTGTCGGCCATTTTGGCTTGAACTAACTCTCTCACTCACTCTCCCTCTTGCTCTCTCTCTCCCCCTCTGTCTCTAAAGGAAGCAGCTTTTTGTGACCTTCAAATAGAGGCGGATCATGTGACTTCGGGTAGGTTTGTCAATCAGGAAAGGGGCGGGAGCTGGGGCCCGAAGCTGCCTTAAAGGAGAAGCGGCCCCTTTCCACCACTTTCATTTGTGTAATGCTGTTATCTCACACTCCCCGCCTACAGACACTGCATGTGAAAGTGGCAACAGCATAAGGGTAACAGATGAACAAAATAGAAAAACCTTTATTGGTTTATAGAAATATGCTCAGTTGCTAGCGATTCTTACAGATCCTGGATCTTATCTTGGCTCACTTGCTAGTTATTCTCTGGATGTTTGGGCAAGCACAGGCTGGCAAACTGCTCTTTCAAAGGGGGCTTAAGGCTTTATCCCAACAATTGACTTAAGTTTTTAAATTAAGGTGAAATACAGGTCACAACTGATCTCTAGCTAGCTTCTCACCTGTACAGAAAGACTAAATAAAAAAAAGGTGTCCAAGTATAAACTGTGCGTAGCAACTCAGGATGAGTAGTGTGGTATCTCTCCAATCACACGGCTACACTGCCACAGAACAGGGACTGGTTTCCCAATTCTAAACCTGACATTGTGTTGTGTGAATATGTGCTCAGTAGCTCCTCCTCCAAACCCAAACAAAAAATATGTGCTAGAGCATTCCTCTCAGGTCTGAGTCATCTTTAATCTCCTCCACTTGTGGAGTTTGTAGCTCTGCAGCTGACAGGCCAGGTACTACATTAAAACCAACCTGGCTTCCATTCCTCCCTGTTCTCTCCTTGCCCACCTAAGAAGCCCTCAAAGGATTTGTTTCTTTAGCCTGCGGCTAACAGGAAGTAGAACTTCAGACAAATCCCTCACCTCCCAGGGCCTTAGTTTGTGAAGGTGTGGAAAGCAGAGATGGACAACAATAGATAGTATCTTCAGTTTCTGCCCTAAAGCTCTGCTCTTGGTTTCTTTTAGCAGCCCTATTTGCCTTATCTTGGCCATCTCAGAACTACTCTAGGAAGGCTTCTTGACTTTTCCAGCTATCCTGTTAAACACTCCCATGACATCCTTTACTGCTTCTGCAGTATGGTCACAATTGCAACTAACTACTTATGAAATAATCTGCTTTCCTGGTAGACCATAAACTGCACAGACAAACACCGTATCTTCCTTTCTGCTGAGGCTCCACACCAAACCTTAAAGAACAGGGGAGTGAATGAATGAATGAATGAATGACCTGGGTCTCTATTAGAAGGATTGGGCTGGGTTCAGTGGAATTTCAGCAGGACCGAATGTAAGAGATTCAGAAAAATCAAAGTCATAAGCTGTCTAGAATCCTATCTAATTTACCTACTGTGAGACATGCTTCAAGAAGTACAGTAACTGAAATAGTAGAAAGCACATGAAACACCCATGACAATCAGATTTCTCCCATCTCTAAATATCAGAAAATATGGTGGGTCTCCCTATCGTGCTTTTTCATGTGAACCAGCTGGAGAACTGAACTGATGATGGACTGTGGATGCTGGCTGACCCTAGAGAGACTTTCGGATGCTAATTCCTACATATTTGTCTTTCTGGCTTCTGGATCTTTACACTGTCCCCTTCCTCTGCATTTCTACTCTGAGAAGAACAGAAAGGAACTGTTTTAGGGCAGGCAGAGGCCAGAGCCCACACAATCTGGTAGTCTAGACATGTGTGGTACAAAATGTTTCCACTTCTACTGTCTTTGTGCAGCACAAGAGCCAGGCTCTGGCCTGACAGCTGAGGTGCAGGCAAAAGCACGAAACTCTTAGGGTGGAATTTCTGAATATTTACTCTATTTTTAAGCCCACCAATACCTTCCAGATGAGTTACAGAAAATTTACTTCCCATGGAGCATGCTCACTATATTACAATGCATGGAAACTGACTGCACAGCCACCTTGCTTTAATTTGTGATGTACGTGATCTCTATAAAACACAATTTGGGAGGTCTCCATTGCCCAAGGTAGAATATTATTATACCAATGGTTTACATGTTTTTCCTTATACATGTTAAATAGCAAACTGAAAAATAGTTTGGATCAGAATATTTTTTAAATGTTTGAAAATACTGATCTTGTTTTCAAATAATATGCTCAATATCATTTTCTTCTATCATTAGACCTGATTTTTTTGTGCAGTCCCTCTAAACCCAAAAGAATTAGTCCAATCATATATATTACTAACACACTGAAATCTGTGATATACTTATTAACAATTAGGCAATTTTTACATTATAGGGTAAAAATACAAAGTTAAACCTTTGTATTATATGAAACTAACAGACAAAAAATAACATATACATTCAAATTATCTTTCAAAGTTGGCACCTGTGGATTTTACATATCATTACTCAATATTCTAATTAGGAAATAACAGTAAAAATAATAACATTTAACTCAAAATCTAGAAAATGCCAAAGATAGTGGTACATACTCACAATCCTAGTGCTTATGAGACTGAAGCAGGAGGGATTACTGAGAGTTTGAGGCCAGGCTACACTACAAAGTGAGTTTAAGCTAGCCTGAACCATATAGTGAGACCTATTCTTCAGGGGAAGAAAAATCTAGGATAAAAAAAAAAAAAAATCACAAACCATAAAGACACAGCATAAATACAAAAGAAAGAAGCACTGATCAATAAAATAATTATTTGCATTTCTTTAAAATCAAAAGTAAAAGTAGATAATCTTTTTGAAAATCTGGTCAATAAGAGAGGTCATACAAAAAAATTAAGGCTGAGAGACTATGAGATTTAGAAAAGAGTTTGCACACTGTGCAAGAGTTACACAGAACTTTATGTCAATAAGCTTAAAGATTAAATAAATGGATGATAGTCAGGGAAAATAGAAAATATTAAAATGAAATCAAGAAAACTTATGGAAATAACAACCAAAACAGAAACCTGTAATATCTATAAAGAACTAGCCACTAAAACTACACCAGAGAGCTGGGTGTGGCAGCACATGGCTGTAACCTAACACTAGGGAGGCAGAGGCCAGCATGGGCTACAGAGGAAGAAGGCCGGGAGGAGCAATCCCAGCACACCCAAATGCTTTTCTGGGCGAATAGTACCAAACTTTTGCTGAACAGATAATTTCCACACTCTCTGCACTTTCTGATGACTTAAGAGGATAAAAGAATGATCTTATCTTCTTCTGTGAGGCTAACACATTTCTGACCCCATGCTGGATTCAATACAAAAACAAAACAAAAAAACTGAACCAATCTTCACATGTGAAGACAGATGACAAAATCTAAGCAATATTTTAGCAAATAATAACTATATGACCCTGGGGTGGTGGCTTCACATGATAATCTTCACATGATAATCTGGAAGACTAATCTTCACATGATAATCTTCACATGATAATCTGGAAGACTAAGGTAGGAAGAGTGACTTGGATCCCAGCCTGAAAAACTTTATGACTTAGCATTACCCTGTCTCAAATTTTTAAAAGGGTTAAGGATACATCAATGCAAGGTCCTGGACTCAACCTGGAGTAACTCACCACACACAGAAGCAACTGCTTGACTGGTCAAGCAACAGGAGTGATGAATAAAGCCAATCAGCTCACTCAAAAATGAGACTCCAAGGACGGGACTCACTCATTTATGATGCCAGCAGTCCTTATCTTAGTCCCTCCTTAGAGGACCTGTGTCAGAACAAGATCCAGTGGAATACAAACACGTCTAATGCATGGACAGACAAGATAAACATGGAAATACATGATTAAAATACATAGCCGGGTGTGGTGGCGCACGCCTGTAATCCCAGCACTCGGGAGGCTGAGACAGGAGGATCGATATGAGTTCGAGACCAGCCTGGGCTACAAAAGTGAGCTCAAGGCCAGCCTGAACTGCATAGCGAGACCCTGTCTCAAAAAGACAAAAAAAAATAAAATAAGAGCCAGGCGTGGTGGCGCAGGCCTGTAATCCCAGCACTCGGGAGGCTGAGGCAGGAGGATCGGTGTGAGTTTGAGACCAGCCTGGGCTACAAAAGTGAGCTCAAGGCCAGCCTGAACTGCATAGTGAGACCCTGTCTCAAAAAGACAAAAAATAAAATAAAATAAATAAAATACAGCATAGGGGCTGTGGGTATAGCTCAGCGGTAGAGCACTTGGTTAGTATATGTGAGGCTCTAGTTTTGATTCCTATCAATACGAGAGAAAAAAGTATGTATACATATATGTATGCATGTAGAGAGAGTAACAGAATGAGAAAGAGAGAGAGTGAAGGAGATGTCATAGTGACACTGAAGACTCAGAAAAGACTTTACAGCGAGGTAAGACATTGGATTACTTTTTTTTTCTTTGCTTTTTATTTTACAATACAGTGGGCTTGAACTCAGAACCTAGTGCATGCTAGGCGAGGTTACATCAAGGCATATCCTAGTCCCTTGAGTTGAATTTCAAAGGAGTAGGAGTTTGCTGTATAGAAAATCTAAAAAGGTAAAGTTTTTCTAAGTTTTACCACCTTCAGTTACCAAACCATGGCAACTAACAAAGCTGAAGGAAAAAAAAAAAAAAAAAAAACAAACCAGAAACAGAAACGTGAGAACTAAGAGTTTCTAGCATCCTTACTGCCAGTAGTCAGAGGCAGAACATTAGCCAAAGTTACACAGCACTCTGCAATACAATTTGAATGAGTTACAGCTAGAAATCAGAATATTGACAGTAATACTCTCCTCATAATTATAAATTACAATGTTAGCAGAGCTTTGGGGAATTTTTTTTTTTCTCTGAGGTTAAGGTCTCACTGTGTTGCCCAGGTTAGCCTGAATGAAGTCATCCTGCCTCAGCCTCCTGAATGGTTGGGATTACAAACATACTATCACATCCAGAACAGAAAAAAATTTCTTTTTAGTCTTCCAAGTGAAGACTGAGAATGCAACTCAGCAGTACAGCACTTGCCTAGCATGCATAAGGCCCTGGGTTGGATCCCCTGCAATGTGAAAAGGCCTAAATAAAACAAAAAAAGACCTTCAAATTCTTTATGCCTAGATCTCAAAAGTTAGAACTGCCTTTGGAAGAAGCCTTCCTCAACACTCCAGGATAAATCTTGTACCCAAATACAGCACTACAGCAGCATCTTCATACCCTATTATTGTTACGATTTGCCATTTCTCCCTGTAAACCAGGGTCCCAATGCCACAGCCATTGACTGATACAAGTCCATGGTCTGTTAAGAATTAGGCTGCCCAGTAGCAGGTGAGTGACAGTTAAGCAAGAGAATCATCTGTATTTACAACCATGCATTAGAGTGCACTAGAATGCACTAGAATCGAATGCACTAGAAATCACCCTGAAATCTAGCCGCACTGCAGCCCCAGTTTGAAAAACTGTCTTCCCTGAATCCAATCCCAGTGCCAAAAAGTCTGGGGGCCACTGCTTTTATTTCTGGGTCTAGCACAGAGTAATGTTTGCTGAATAAACAAAAAAGCAAAGGGATGAATAGATGAATACTACGAACCTAGGAAGTTCTAGGGCATTGGTGGAGAACCTATGATGGCATGAGTGTTTTAAGACAAAAGATGTTAACGCATGAGTTGCTCTTTCTAAACTAAAACCTCAGCATTCAGGTTTAACTGTGGTGTTGGCATTTTGCAATAAGTAGGTGAGTTTTGGGTTCTATGGACACTCGGTCTCTAAAAAGTTTGCTATCATAGTGGGCATAAAAGAAGACAACACTTACTGGAGCCTAGACACATGCGTGAAGGAGTGAGGATGTAGTTCAATGATACAGCACTTGCCTTGTATAAATGAGGCCCTAGCTCCCAAAAGGAAAAAAATAAAAAGACAGTAGACAGGAAGAGAACATAACATTAATCATCTGGTGTGCCAGAAGAAAGGCAGGAGTTACAATGGAGCCACGACAGCATAGCTCAGTAGGAGTTCAAAGGTAGAGCAGGACCTGGGCAGTAAGAATCAGAACAGGGTGCTTTGTTGCAATACTAAAGAAGCATCAGTTATGTGACCTCTCACTTTCATGGGCCTGTCCAGAAGCCCTAGAAAGGGCCTAAACAATATACCCAATGATCTCTTCTCTTAAAAATATATATTTTTAGCGGGGCGTGGTGGCGCATGCCTGTAATCCCAGCACTTGGGAGGCTGAGGCAGGAGGATCAGTGCAAGTTTGAGGCCAGCCTGGGCCACAAAAGTGAGCTCAAGGCCAGCCTGAACTGCACAGCAAGACCCTGTCTCAAAAAGACAAAAAAAAAAAAAAAACAAAGAAAAAAAATATATTTTTTTCAGAACCTTTGTTTGTTTATTCACTCATTTTTATGGCCGCTCAGCTCGCCCCAAGGGCAGGGCTGGCGCAGCATGTGGTGCCAGGGATCGAACCACAGTCCCTGAAGCCGCCCAAGCTTTCCCAAGCAGGCGCTTTAGACCACTGAGCCATCCCGCCGGGCCCTATATATATTTTCCAAGTGTTTATTGTGACAAAAAATAAAGTTTATTTTAACCATTGAACATATAATTCAGAAGTGATAAGCATATTCACACCATTGTGAAACAGATCTCCAGAACATTTTCATCCTGTAAACCTGAAACTTCTTACCCTTCAAACAAAAAACTCCCCTTTTTCCTTGCCCCAAGGCTCTGGCAATCCCATTCTACTTTCTCTCTTAATGACTATGATTATTCTGTTTATCTTATGGATGGAATCATACTATATCTCTTTTTATTTTTTTATTTTTATTTTTATTTATTTATTTATTTATTTTTTTGAGAAAGGGTCTCGTTATGCAGTTCAGGCTGGCCTTGAGCTCACTTTTGTAGCCCAGGCTGGTCTCGAACTCACACTGATCCTCCTGCCTCAGCCTCCCAAGTGCTGGGATTACAGGTGTGCGCCACCACGCCCAGCTCTCTTTTTATTTTTATATGAAAATTTATTTATTTATTTTTCTCTTTCCTTTTAAAAATATCATTTTAAGTATCTCTTTTTATTGGTGGGGTGGTTCTCTTGGACTTGCTATATGACCCAGACTGGCCTTAAAATCTTGATCTTTCTGCCTCAGCCTCTTGACTGCCTGCTAAGATTATAGGTGTGTACTAGTATTTGTTCACTCAATGTGGGGAGCCCTGTAGAAATGGGGTCCTTTAACAGGGACCTTCGCCAGGGCTCCCTGGAATAAACCCAGACACCTACAGACCATGAGCTACAAATATTTACCTAGTAAGCTTAAAGTAGTCACTAAGATATAGTCAAGGATGCATTGACCCTGGGAAAAAGAAAAAACTGGGCCAATTAATACAAAAAAACAGCACGAAGAGGGAAGTGTGTCCTGACTTAACCTGGCCCACAATTATTCCTTAAACTGTATAAATATCACAGCTTCTATCAATAAACTGCCTTTCGCCACCAGAGCGTTTGGTCCTTCTACGTTTCAGTCTCTCTACCGAGTTCTCCCCGCGCTGGCCAAGGCAACTCAACATGACCTTAGAGCTCCTCCATGTTGTAATCTATGACATGATTTCCTCTTTCTTTTTGGCAGCAGTGGAGGTTGAACCTAGGGCTGCCTTCACACTGAGCTACATCCCATCCCTTTTCATTTTATTTATTTGGTGGGGGCGGAGACCAAGTATCACTAAGTTACTCCAGCTGGGCTCAAACTTGTGCTCCTTTCTGCCTTTTCCTCCCAGAATACTTAAATTACAGGAATTTTCCATTTAGTTTGATATCCTTCCTTTTTAAAGATGTGTAATAGTTTACTATACATACACATTTTGTTTATCCATTCATCTAATGTGTAGGTCACTTCTGCCCCTCTGGTAATTGTGAACAGTGCTGCTATAAACACAGGTATGCAACTGGGCAAGGTGGTGTATGTCTATAATCCCAGCACTTGGGAGGCTGAGACAAGAGGATGTTTAAGTATAAGAAGCCAGCCTGGGCTATGTAGTGTGTTCAAAGACAGCCTAAACTACAAAGTTGGGCCCCGCCTGACCAAAAGAAAACCTAAAAATAACAACATAGGTGTGAAAACATCTCTTTGAGACACTATACTTTCAATTCTTTTGGATATGGAATTGGTTCGTCTGGTAGTTGTAATTTTGTAAGTAGTTGCTCTTTTCTTTCTACTGGGTATTGAATGTAGAAACTTGCACTTGCCAAACAGGTGTTTAAGCCACTGAGCTTTATCCCTGGCCCAATAGTTCTAACTTTGGGGAGAAACCCTATACTGTTTTCCAGAGCAGCTGCATCATTTATAATTCTATTAATGTGCTTAAGTGTTCCAATTTCTTTTCTCTGTCTGTCTGTCTGTCTGTCTGTCTGTCTGTCTGTCTGTCTGTCTGTCTTGAGACAGGGTCTCACTATGCAGTTAAAGCTGGCCTTGAGCTCACTTCTGTAGCCCAGGCTGATCTTGAACTTGCATTTATCCTCCTGCCTCAGCCTCCCAAGTGCTGGGATTACAGGTGCCAGTTTCTTTTCCACATTTGTTATTTTGTTTTGTTTTTAACAGCCACCCTAATGGGTGTGATGAGATGATATCCCATTGCAGTTCTGACTTGTGAATCTCTAATGAGCAGTGATATTGAGCATCTTTTCACATGTTTGTTGGCCACTTGCACAACTCAAATATAATCTCTGGAAAATATATACTTAAGTCTTTTGCTCTTGTGTGTGTGCACATGTATGTTTGAGGCAGCATTTCACTATGCAGTTTGGGCTGGCCTCAAACTCATAGCGACCCTCCTGCCCCAGCCACCTGAGTGCTGGGATTACAGGTGTGTGCCATCATACCTGTTGCTCATTTTTAAAAGCTGTGGTGATGGTTGTTGAATTGTTGGGGTTCTTTACTATGTGAATATTTGCTTATTATTACAACATATATGATTTGCAAGTATTTCTCCCTGTTGGTGGGTTGTTTTTTATTCTGTTGACATCTCACTGTGTCTTTTCATTTTCCCTTCTTCAGAAGTAGGGATAGACCCTAGTGGTGTTCTATCACTAATCTATACTCCTAGCTCTTTATTTTTTTATTTTGAGCAGGGTTTGTTAAATTACTCAAATGGGACTGGAACTTGCAATTCTCCTATCTCAACCTCCCAAGTACCTAGAATTACAGATGTGAGCCACAAGGAAAGAAAGAAAGGAAGAAAGGAAGAAAGAAAGAAAGAAAGAAAGAAAGAAAGAAAGAAAGAAAGAAAGAAATGCAGTGGTGAAATAAGGCATGTTGGAATGCATTCAAAAAAGCACGGAATATAAAGTCAAACACATGTTATAGACTTGCTCTTCTTTTGCCACTGAGAAATAACATTCTAGAATTTTAGGATGCCTAATAACCTGACCTCAGATTTTCGATGGGAACATAGAGACATCTTTGTTCATTCAATATGTATTTACCAATGTTTTTTGTGTGCCAGGTACTTTTCTAGGCACTGAGGCGACAAAAGTCTCTGTCCTTGAAAAGCTGAAATGTTTGCAAAACATCTCACTAAACCTGGCCTTCACTGCCTGTCAACCACATACTGTCTCCCTAACCCCCAACCCCTCAAAGCAACCAGAGTCGTGTAGGAGATCTACACAGGGTGTTCAGGGCCGTGCTGCTTCCACACCTTCTAGTGATCAGAAACTCTGGAGAAAACAAATACTAGTTTTTCTTCAGGGCACCCCTGGAGATTCCTGATGCTGAATATATGTTTGTTTGTTTATTTATTTATTTATTTACTTTACATAATACTAAAGATCCAAAACATTTTACAACTACCCCATAACAATATCTGTAGGAAAGAAGCCTTAAGATACTACTACTCTCAAAGAGTAAGATAAACGAATCTTGCCTTTTAAGATCTGCCCATAAGAAAAGCATAAGACTTTTATTAAGTTAACTGAGATTTTCTGAAAGCAGTATAAAAGAGCCCTGTGTATATTCAACTCCTATACATATTATATTCTTAGCTTAAAAATAAGACCAACCCAAGTAGTTTGTAGTTATTTGAATATATCTACTACATTAGTTACTCTTAATGTAGTTAATCCATGGTCCAGGCATCCAAAAAGAACTCCACATAGCCGGGCGTGGTGGCGCACGCCTGTAATCCCAGCACTCGGGAGGCTGAGGCAGGAGGATCAGTGTGAGTTCGAGACCAGCCTGGGCTACAAAAGTGAGCTCAAGGCCAGCCTGAACTGCATAGTGAGACCCTGTCTCAAAAAGACAAAAAACAAAACAAAACAAAAAGAACTCCACAAAAAATAATAACAAAAAGACAAAAATAATAATAATAAAAAAGAACTCCACAAAACAGAACCCACAAATTACTTATTATGATTCTAAGACACCTAAGGGAGAAAAAGTCATTTTCAGAGAATTAATTTTTTTTTTTTTTTTTTTGGTCTTTTTGAGACAGGGTCTCACTATGCAGTTCAGGTTAGTCTTCAGCTCACTTTTGTAGCCTAGGCTGGTCTCAAACTCACACCAATCCTCCTGCCTCAGCCTCCTAAGTTCTGGGATTACAGGCGTGCACCACCACACCCAGCTAGAGAATTAAATTATTTATCTATTCATTTTTGTTAGTGGTGGTGGTATAGAGTCTTGCTATGCTGCTCAGACTCCTATTGCTCCCCTGTCTCAGCCTTTCCAGTGCTGGGATTATAGGAGTTTCAGGCCAGCACAGTGATCCTAGGGTTCAAGGCCAGTACAGCACGTGATACTAGGGATCAAACTCAGACCTTGTGATTGCCAGGCAGACACTTAGACCGCCAAGCTATATCGCCAGCCCAGAGAATTACATTTTTAAGCAAGTCCAATGCAAATTATAAACTTTATTAGCTGCAAAAAGTTTCTCACAGATATGCTTAAAATGTTGATGGTTTTTCACTTGTGTCAAGTAGCAAAAGTTCCATGAACATAAAGTATTATCTACTGAACCTAAGGTAGCATTTTCAAAACACTAACTTTAAACTAAAATTCACTGTTCCTCTCCCCACAAAAGCTAGAAAAGATTATACAGAAAAGCTCACTATTCTTCTGATGTCCAGTTTAACACTACATCATAAATGAATTTATACAGAGTTCAATTTAGTACTTCTTTTTTTTTTTTAAAGAATTTATTTTTTTTTTTCTTGTTTCAGAACTTTTGTTTGTTTATTTTTTTATGTTTATGGCCAGCTCAGCCTGCCCTGAAAGCAGGGCTGGCGCAGCATGTGGTGCTGGGGATTGAACCGCGGTCCCTACAGCCGCCTAAGCCTTCCTAAGTAGGCACTTCAGACCACTAAGCCATCCTGCCGGGCCCCCAATTTAGTACTTCTTGACAGTTCAACAGGCACATATTGTCAATGTTCCTTTGAAGAAGAAGGGGGAAAGCCCTAGAAAAACGTGATGGTACAGTACACAAAAGACATGCTAAGCACAACAAAACAGACCTTTCCTATGGCCAACTACCTAAGTGTGTTTTGAAGATGATTTGGAAATTTGTGACTTGGATATATTTTCATTGTTTCTGTATTTTGGAAGTGCTAAAGAGTTGCTCAAGGTTTTTAAATATACAGAACAATGATTCCCCTAAAAATGTAAATGCTAAATGATCAAAAATGGAGCGAGGAATATCTTAATGAATAGAAATTTTTGTCTTATTTGTTTGCTTATTTATTTACTTATTGGTGGTACTGGGGCTTAAATCCAGGATCTTGTACATGTAAGGTGCTCTACAAGTGAGTTACAACCCCTGCCCAGTACCTTTTATTGCAAGGACTTAAGAGAAAGTAATCTTACATGCCTATAATCCTAGCACTCAGGAGGCCGAGGCAAGAAAATCCCATGAGTTTAAGGTTGTTCTCAAACTCACAGCAGGTTCAAGACCAGTGTGATTTTTTTTTTTTTTTTTTAAGGAAGGAGGAGACCAAAGTTATTGCTAGAACAAAATTGCTATTTTGCTTCAAAATTACAACAATCTTCCAGCAAACACCTAGGCCATCATAAGTACTATGAAGAAAACCAACTCAAAAGTAAATTAAGAGCCTGCCTGGGACAGACACTGTCTGTTTCCTCCCTCTGTGTGTGTGTGTGTGCACGTGAGTTTTTGTGTATGTGTACTGAAGCCAGGGCTTTGTGTGCATGCTTCTGAAACATTCTACTACTGAGCTACACCCACAGCCCTATTATCTTATTTCATTTTGAGACAAGGTCTAGCTAAATTATCCAGACTGGCCTCCAGCTTGTGATCTTTCTACCTCAGCTTCCTGAGCAGTTAAGTATGTGCTACCAGATGGGCTCAGCTGTGAAAAGTATTTTATCCAAAGTGATCTCTCCATAAGTATAGTGAAACATAACTGATAAGTAAAACTGCTCATGCTGCTTTTTCAAAAAGCCATCAGAGTTTTTGTATTTATTTCTGTATCAAACACATCATACAATTAAAACTATGTAATTTTAATGTAGTAATTATATATGGCAATAAGTTTAGCTTGTCTCATTTGCTATGGTAGCTCTCTAAGTCAAATCTCAGAAAAGGATATTAGATATAATGGTAAATAACCCATTAAGAAGCAATATTGAGGCTGTCCTACTAATGGGTTTTGAAACTGCCTCATTCACTGTTATTTTTTTGTAATTAATTAATTAATTTATGGTTGGCTCAGCCTGCCCTGGGGGTGGGTGTGGCATAGCATGTGGTGCTGGGGATCAAACCTCGGTCCCTGCAGTTGCCTAAACTTGCCTAAGCAAGGCACTTTAGATTGCTGAGCTACCTCGCTGGCCCTGTCATTTCTTATTAAAACTAAAACTAAAAAAAAAAAGAAGCAATATTGAAATAATATGTAAGGTATTTAAAGCATAGTCTACTATTATTGAGACACAAACCAGAATTCTACACAACTGAATTAGTCAATTTAGGCTGCGGATTAAAGTTTCTGAAACTGGATAACTGACAAAGAATAGAAATCTAAAGCTTGACATGGTGGTAGATGCCTACAGACCCAGCTAGACAGGAGGCTGAAGCAGGAGGATAGCTTGAACTTGAGTCCAAGACCAGCCTCAATCTCAAAAAAATGAAACTATGACTGTGGTGGGACACTTGGGAGGCTGAGGTAGGAGGATCGCTGCAGGTGCAAAGCTGCCCAGACTACATAGCAAGACACTGTCTCGAAAACCAAACCAAACCAAACCAAACCAAACCAAACCAAACCAAAACACAAATTTACGGTTAAAATGTTAAACAAGGAAACAAAATCACAAATCATCAGCTAACAAAATAATTTCAGTCCTAAATCCTTGAAAGAATGTGCTCTGTGATTCTGAGCACAGTGCATTAATCCTGTGTTCCACTGGGCTCGAGACTCAAATAGTTATTCAAACAGACTGAAACCAATGAATGACAGCCAATTCAGAAATGATGTGGACAAAAATGATGTCAGATTTCTGGGCCTTTAATTGTGGTAAATCCCTGGGGTCCTTTATTTCTTTAAGACAGAGTCTTGTTGAGTTGCTACAATGCCCTACGTCACATGCAAATATAAGTGTCTATTAAATCTGGGATCTAGGGGGCCCAGCGGGATGGCTCAGTGGTCTAAAGCGCCTGCTTGGGAAAGCTTGGGCGGCTTCAGGGACCGCAGTTCGATCCCCGGCACCACATGCTGCGCCAGCCCTGCCCTTGGGGTGGGCTGAGCCGGCCATAAAAATGAGTGAATAAACAAACAAAGGTTCTGAAACAAGAAATAAATAAATAAATAAAATTTAAAATTCTAAAAAAAAAAAAAAATCTGGATCTAAATGCAAAAAATAAAGCAGAGAAACTTTTAAAAGATGTGAGGGTAGGGAAGATTTTACCAGGCAACATAAGACATGCAAGCCATAAAAGCTTGCTGATTTTACTGTACAAAAATTTTAAAGTCACATGCCAAAGATGGTGACACATGTCTGTAATCCCAGAACTGTGTGAGGCTGAAGTAGGAGGACTGCAAATTTGAACATAGCTGGGGAACTTACTGACAGTAAGACTGTCTCAAAATAATACAAAAAAGAGCTGGGGACATATATCAGAGAGAAGTCCTTGACACTCTCCCAGAAAACATAAATAAATAAATAAATAAATAAATAAATAAATAAATAAAGTTTGTTACTATAAAAATAATAAGGCTAGAAGAAAATATTTAAAACATTTCAACAAAAGTTATTATGTGAAATTTGTAAAACGGTTCCTACAAAGTTATAAAATAATTTATCAGGAAAACGGTAATATAGATACATACATGTAAACACACACACATACACAAAAACAAAACCAGCCAAAAACAAAATATATTCTTTGGACTGGGTATGGTGGCATATGCCTGTCATCTCAGGCACTTGGGAAGCTGAGACAGAAAAGTAAATTTGAGGACAGCCTGGGTAATTCAGACTCTTTCTCAAGATAAAATTGTTAAAAGGGCTAGGGTTGTAGCTCAATGGTAGATCACTTGCCTAGCACAGACAGTGCTAAGTCTGACCCCAGCACTGCCAATAAAGAAAAACTAAAATACAACATATAGAAAATCTTCAAGAGAATTGGGAGGGGAAGGAGAGAAAAAACCTATTTCTGTATCTATATTTACTATTTGTCCTTTGACAGGCACGTACTACTTTTGTTTTGTTTGGCAGTGTTAGGGCTTTGACACAGGACCTTTGTACTGAGCTATATCTCTAGCTTCTAAACATTTTTTAAAACAGGGTTTTGCTAAGGTGCTGCCTTGCCCAGGCTAGGCTCGGAACTGCAACATTGCTGCCTCAGTCTCACAAAATGTAGGAATCGTAGGCATGTGCCACCATGCTCAACTAATTGGAATTTCATAAGGTATTCAGCAATGTGTCACTTCTAGATCTCCTACCCAGCATCCAAATATGCTTATCAAATATAGTAATAATCAATGGCCAACTGCAGTTCTAAAATTGAAAAATAAATAAATTTTTAGGGCAGGAGAGTAGGTATGGCTCAGAAGCAGACTGCTTGCCTAGCATGTGTTCATTTCTGTAGTACTAACTGCATAAATAATAATAGTAAATAAATAAGTATTTTGAAGATCTTTTTGTTTCCTGAAGGAAAAGAAACTAACATGTTTGCTCACTGTGGATGGGTCTACTGAGGAACACCCACTCCAAAAATTCATTACTGCTTTATCACTTCAGTACAGGACAGCAGACTAGTCTCAGAAGAAGACTAAAAACAAAATAGAATTTATCTGTGAAATTCACTCCAGGGTATGGGGAACCTTGTGAAGAATAAAGACACTAAATCTGAGGCATCAGAGTCTGTGGGACTGTTTGAAACTTTTAACAGTAACACATGGTACTCAACTTAGAACTGGACGGTGATGTTTCCTGAGTACCACAGATTCAGGTTAGGAGTTGTGACGAAAACATTTATAAAGACTGCTTTATTTGGCAAATGGGCACCCACTGGTGAATGGAACTTTCATCTGTTCTTTGAAAACAGGCTTAATGCCATTTCCATTGTTTTCCCCAACTTCCTCTTACTCAAGAGACTTAATCCTGACAACTGCTGTTTTGCTGGCCATAGTGCTTTTCAGGAACACTGGCTGAGGATGGTAACGGATCAAAGACAATGATAGTATAATTCACTTTAGGACCAGCTGTGTAGCTCAATGGTACAGCATTTGCCTAGCATGTATGTGGCCTCTTGGGTATTATCCCCAGCTCTGTAGACAAAGCAACAAAAGAATCTGGGTTCACACCCTAAATTTCATTGCAAACTGCATTATCATGGTCACCTGCTTGAGTAAAATAAAGACAATATACTGCAATGAATGGAAATGACAGATTACACAATATCTAACAAGAGCATCCTGTGCACAAAAAGCACTTGCTGAATGGAGTTATGATTTTGACCCTTGACTGGAATGTGCAGAGAGGATGAGGCCAGCGAAAAAAGCACCTCAAGTATTTTGTCATTCCACTGGGGCTAGGTAGATATTAGGCATTGTAATTTGCGAAGATGAATTGATTCCCTCAATCCACGTAGAATATAACTGCATTTAACAGAACACAGCAAAGTTGGGATTTATATTGTGAGCTATTTTAAAAATCTGCTAGGTTAACAAATTAAACCGGCTGTAAAAATACCCTGGTTTCCATTCACAACAAATACAAGACAAGCCACTCTCCTTTAATGACTCTGGCCTCATGACAGCAGTCTATTCTGCATAATTCATTCCTAAGGGCTTTGGAGACATGATTTTCTTAATATATACTAGAGTTAAACTATTTTCTAGGAAAAAAAGATGAGTTTTCTCCAGATTTTCAGTAAATTCCATGAATCACCGTCCCATTTCATTTAGGGGACTACAGTCTAAATAAAAAATAGTAGTTATGTCAGTACTTTAAGCCAGTCTTATTTTTTCCTTTAAAGGGGTACAAAAAAAACCAGTCTGCTCTACAATACAATTTTTCAAACTTTGTGATACAGGGAAGAGGAAAAAAAATCTCATTGCTACCTGAAGTAAACAGCAAACACCAAATTTCAAATTTCAAACCAATCACCTTTTAAGAAGTCAAAGAGAGATCCTAAATTATTTAAAATGTTGGCTTAGTAATATTTATAATTCCCACTCCTTTAGGGAGACAATTTGCTATTTCAACAATGATCAGAAGTGTAAATAACCAAATGGAATTGAATTTTAGGCAGTACTATTGAAATAAATTCAAACTTGGAATGTGAAGAAGTGTTAATTTAGTTCACTTCATAAAACACCACTAAGAAAAGGATGCACCATTTTATATGTTCTTTGGAAAACAACCAAACAATTAGTTCAATTTGAAACATCCTGAGCCTTAAAGCCTCTGCTAAAAGTGAAACATAAATTCTGATTAGTCAAGTGTGAAAACTCCAAAGACAATTTTCTTGTCCTTCCAGTTAGTACTTCTATTAATAGAAGTAATGCATTAACAGCCATCAAAGCAACTGCTGAATTCCACAGTATGTCTAATGTACACATCCCCAGTAAATAGGCTCCCAGCATGGTGAACCCCACTGCTTCCAAAGACTTGTAACAGGACCCTTCTTAAATAAACTGTGACTCACTGTTTGCTTTCTTCACCAGGAGGTGGAGTCTTGCCATGCCCTTCCATTACAAAATCCTCCAGTTCCACCTGCAAAGGCAAGCACCAGAGGTCAGCAGCAGTCAGTAACCAAGGTACGACTCACTCCAAGGGGCTAGGCCCTGCACTGGGCATAACCATGGCAGTATAATGGGCCATGGCAATGTAATGCCAAGATCAAACACCTGGGCTTAGGGTTTGCATTCCCCAGGTTTTGCTTCAGGCATTTCTCCTATTTGACTACATTTGCAGAATGACAGGAAGCATGTTGCTCTGAAACTCATGTAATTGTGAAAAAGGATTATATGAACATAAAAGACCTATGAATCAACAAGAAAAGGAACCTACTAGAACAATCTGCAAAATAACTGAGTAAGCATTATTCTGTGAAACACATAGATGGTTCCTAAACATGAAAAGTGCTTAATTTCACATCAGTTAGGAAAATGCAAATTAGAACCACAAAAGATACACCATTTCACAGCCCTCGGGTTGGCTGCAATTATAAAGTCCAGAAACCCTGAGCGCAAGCAGATAAACAAACTTTTTTACTCTTAGTAGGAAAGTAAATATTTGAACATGCTCATAGAAACTACTAATTGCAGTTGAAGTATATATATATATATATATATATATATATATATATATATATATATATATATATTTTTTTTTTTTTTTCCTTTTATTCTTTGGAGATACTAAGGATTTAACTCCGGGCCTTCACATGGACTTACAACCCCAGCACATTTCTTTTTCTTAATTTTGAGATAGGATCTCACTAAGTCACTAAATTGCCCAAGCTGAGATTAAATTGACAATCTTCCTGCTTCAGCCTCCCAGAGTACTGGGATTATAGGCATGGGCCACTATACCTGGTAGGAATATTATTTTTCCAGTTATGGAGATTGATCCTAGCATCTTCACACTGAGTTACATCTCCAACCCTTTCTAATTTTTTGAGACAGGGTCTTGAGAAGTTAAATACCTCAGGGGCTGGGAGACAGCTTGGTAATCTAAGTGCCTGCCTGGCAAGCACAAGGACCTGGGTTTGATCCCTGATACCACATGTTGTGCTGGCCTTGGAATCCTGAGTGTGCTGTGCCACCCAGTGAAACCAGGCAAAGTGGTGTGGGAGGCTGAGACAGGAGAATCAGTACTAGTCTGAGCTGCACAATGAGACCCTGTACCAAACAAACAGACAAACGAATAAATGATTTTTTAAAATCTAAGTTAAATAGCCCAGGCTGGGTTTAAAGTTATGATTCCCTTGCCTTAGCCTTTCAGAGTGTTAAGATTACAGCATATGCCACACACCTGTCTAAGTAGTTTTATCTTTAACCAAAAAAATATAGAAACAAATCTGCATCAACAGTAAACAGAAAAATAGTCAATGACATTTTCAGATAATATTGCTACGCTACATGAGGGCTGGGGAGATAGCTCAGTAGAATAAGCGCTTGCTTGGCAAGCACAGGGTCCTGAGTTCAATCCCCAATACTGCAAAAAAAAAAGTAATAATAATATTACTATGCTTCATGAAAGTGAATGAGTTGATTATATACTGCAGCCTGGAGTCTAGGCAGTGGCAAACTCCTATAATCCCAAAACTTGGGAGGCTGAGGCAGGAAGATTACTGTGAGTTTGAGGCCAGCCTGAAATATAAGGGGCAAAGAAAGAAAGGGGAAGGGGAAGGAGGAGGAGGAGGAGGAGGAGGAAGGATGGACGGAAGGACAGAAGCACAGAAGGGCAGAGGGAAGGACGGAAGGGCAGAAGGAAGGGTGGAAGGAAGAAAGGAAGGAAGGAGGGAGGGAAGGGAGGAAGGAAGGAAGGAAGGAAGGAAGGAAGGAAGGAAGGAAGGAAGGAAGGGACAGACAGATGGACAGACGGGCAGACAGAGACAGAGAGACTGCTAAAATCCAGCTTGGGTAACTTGGCAAGACCCTGTCTTTACATTTAAAAATGGGGCCAACTAAAGATCTAGTCAATGTATAAGCCCTGGGTTCATTTATCACTACTACCAAAATAATAATAATAATAATAATAATAATAATAATAATAACAACAACAACAACAACAATGACAATAATAACAATAATTTTGAAACTGTCTTTGAAAGCTGAATAATTCATTCCAAATAGTTTAAGGAAGCTATAGAAGTTTAGGTCTTTTGCGTACAAGTCCTCTCTTTACCTCTGTCATTCTCTCCAGCCCTATGTACTCATCTGTACAGCCCCACTAGGTATCCACAGAGAAGGGTTTCAGATCTCCCACTACACAATTATGCATAACAAGCTCTTCAGATGCATAGGTCTCTTTTTCAGCATAGTATCTGCATATAATCTATACACATTCTAACATATTCATTCATCCATTCATTACGGTATGTGGGATTGAATTTATCATGGTATGTGACTTTTGTACTTAGCTACACCACTAGCCCTTTTTAAAATTTAACATGGTCATGCTGAGTTACTTAAGTTGCCAGGCTTGATTTGAACTTTCAGTCCTCCTGCCTCAGCAGCTCAGAATGCTGGATTTACAAGTGCATGCCACTATGCTCAGCTCTCACATATACTTAAGATCATCTCTAGATTATTTATACACCTAACACAATGTAAGCACTCTCTAAGTAGCTATTGTATTGTTTAAGGAGTAATATAGGAAAAAAGATCACACGTTCAGCATAGATATATTTCCTCTCAAATATTTTCAATCCATGGTTAACTGAATTGGTAGACTTGGAATCCAAGCATATAATGGGTTGACTACACCATTCCCTCTTGCCAAACTCCCCAGTCTTGTGTGCTCCCTCCCTCACTTCCATCCAGTAAACTCAAATGCCAACACATCCTTTAAGTGCTAATTCTAATACTTTCCCAGAGGACACTGTCTCCCTTGCAAGGGTGCATACCTTCACCTACACTCCACCAACTCAAAAGCAAATAAAAATTGTCCAGAAACACCACTGCTTCTTATTGCATTTTTGTTATTGATTTATTTGTAATTTTGTAATAAGTGGGCTCTTTCTCTGTTGCCCAGGCAGGCCTCAAACTCATGATCCTGCTCCCTCTGCCTACTAGGGTATCTGGGACTACTAATATATGACACTATACCCGGCTTGTTTTTTCTAAATCCACTTCCACTGTATTTTTCTTTTTTCTACGAGTCTCTTGTATATAGTACTTTGAATTAATTTCATGATGACCAGTCCACTCCCTTGACTTATGTCCAGTAGTTTTAATATTTATACTTAAGAAATTCACAGCATAGCTTCACCTCTCTCCAACTGCCATTTCTTGGCCCTTGCAGGTATCTGGGGGGCACATATTGCACACCAGGTACACAGCTATTCTAGGCTGTTGTATAATGGTGAAAGTGGGCTATGTCCTCAAAAAACAAAGATTAGTAAGAAAGACAAACCAAAACTAGTCAGTTACAACACAGTGCAAGAATACAATTACAATCTAGGAAGGACACTTTGCTGAGTCTAAAAACGGCCACCCTTAACTATCCCAGACAGGCAGCCCTCCTTCCTACCTCAGCCAGGAAATGGGAGGCCTGGGCCCTGGCTCACTGCCAATGTATACTGCTTTACAAATCCTGAAATCTAACTTTAACCACTGCGGGCTTTTCCACTCCCTGCTTCCACTGGGGCCTGTAAGACCCCTCACAATAATTTCTAGTTCCAGGGTCTTTTTTCCTAGAATCTGCTCAATCCTCACCTGAGAACTAGGCCACCAAGTTTCATTTTGCTCCCCTCACACCTTGTTCTCTGGACATTCCTGCTTTGCCCACCCCTTACCTTCTTCTCTTGCCCTAGACAACAGCACAGCTGAAGAGCACTACACTGACAACAGCAGAGCTGGAGAACACTATACCCCTGGTTCCTTCACAAATGTATGCCAGTTACTTCTGTCTAGCACTCTGATTTCAACTCCGTTACTAGAAGGACCCTTTATGTAACCTTCGGGTTAATTTCTACTCAACTTTCAAAGATGGCTTCAAAGTTACCTTTTCTAAGATGAGCCTTGTGACCTCTAGCTCTTCCTCTGACCTTGCCTTCCTCTTACCTCTCCCCCCACCCCCTCTGGTACATCTAGCCTACGTGCTGCCCCACAGCTGTGACTCTTAGTTCCCCTATTTCCTGGCGGTGGTGAGCCTGGGAGAGAAATAATGTAACCTTTGTCTGCATATTGCAGTTGCACATGGCCCTCCTGGCGAGGCGTGCATTCACTGAACACCCTTTGCAAATGGTTTCTAAGCACTAAAGTCTGGGCTGCAGGACTAAATGAATGCCCCACCAACCCAACCATATCCCTCAATCATTTACTCTGTATCTTTCCTACTTCCCCTGCAGTGGCATGGAGGGGGTCAAGGTCTGAGACTGTAGTGGGAGCCTATCTCAGAGAAGCCCCTCTGCTCTGGTACCTGTCCTCATTACACTAGAAACTTGCATCTTCACTCTTTCCCCCTTCCTACTTCTCTTCAAGGCTAACCTCACCCCTCACTCATATACTAAATGTGTGGCCCACACCCCCCTCTGGGGCCTTCCTCAAGGATCCTTCTTCCTGTTGCACTTTTTCCTTCCCAGGAAAGAGGTCCAGACCCTCAACCCACACACATTTTGCAATCTCTCCTAAGATAAAAATATTTTGGGTCACAATACTCCACATATCTTGTCTTTGGTATACAAATTCTTAACAGTAAACTATACCTAACTCCTTCCATGTTCCCATTGCTGATCCGGTTAACATGATATACCACCCCTACCACCACAAGGCCTGTGGATATATTCCATTCATTCATTCATTCATTCATTCATTCATTTATTTATTTATTTGCGGGACCAGGGTTCAAACTCATGACCCCACACTTGCCAGGCAGGCACTAGTGCCACAGAGCTATCTCCCCAGCCTCTATTCCTTTGATTTAGAATGTTCTTCTCCAACATGGTTACACAAACACTGCCTTCACATGATGTAGCATCCAGTCGAAAGCTTCCCTGATCATGCCAGCTGAAACAGTGTCCACACTGTCACTCTCAGCATGCCACACATCCACACTACCTGGCATGTTTTTCTCTCTTCCCTTACTAAGAACTCCTGGAGGCAGGCATTGTGTTACTCACTGATAAGCTGGCCCCAAGGTGTTAAAGATTGCATAAAGATCTGAGATATTGCCACTTCTCTATCTTCTGTCCCCTCAGATTCTCCCTGTGCATCAATCTCTACATTCCACCAGAGTAATTTAATCTTATCTCACCATTTTAACTATCACACTTGGGTGATTCCCAATTTTCTATTTACAGCCTGACCTCTCCAGCCCAGAAGACTGCTGTCTGGGATAACATGCCAGACTCCATGTGTGAGACAGAATTCACAGGCTTCCCTCCCAATTCTGCTTCTCTGGGGTGGGGTGGGGGGGGTCGGGGAGTCTGTTTCTCACAAAAGAATGCTATCTTCCTAGTCATTTAATTTTAAGCCTTGATGTCACCCTGATTTCTCTTTTTTTCAATATCAAACAATTTGCTATATTCTGTCCATTTTGTGAATGGAGTATCTTTCCAACCATCTCCTCTGCTCTAGGTATGGGAGTTTTAAAAGAAAGCATGTACACTTCCTGAAAATAGGGAGGTCAACTAACAATACTGGATAACAATCATCTTCAAAATGGTTTTCACATAACTAAGAAGGGTAGGTGTTTCTTAAAAATGTTTAAATTGAAGTATAATTTAAACTGTAAATGTAGGCCTCAATTTTGTATATGGTGGGACTCAAGATCAAAAATTTCCATTTCCTCAGAAAATTCCCACATAGGGATGGGGAGAAAGCTCAGCAGCTTAAGTACCTGCCTGGCAATTGCATGGCCCTGAGCCAGTTTGATCCCTGATAGCACAGAAAGAAAGAGGGAAAGAAAGAAAGATTCCTGCACAGCCATTCCTTATTGCAGCTATATGCATCAAAAGCTCACTTTCTAAACTCTATTGTATAAACACACTAGGACTGGTCCATTCTGTCACCTATTGATAGCTAGTGGAGCTAATTTCAGCTGGAGTATGCTGTAAATAAAGCTTCCATGACTATTCCCATACAATGTCTTCTGAGAACACCTGCGGTTATTTCTACTGGTTACGACATACCTAGGAGCGCACAAATGTATTGCTATTAGAAATCTGTAAAAGTTTCTAAGTAGTGATTGGATTCTGCACTCCTTCCAACAGTGCCCAAGAGCTCTAGCTGCTCCAAATCCTTACCAATAGCTGGTAATGTCAGTTTGAACTTAGGACATTTTGACGAATATAATAATATTACAGTACAGCTTTACTTGGCATTTCCCTCATGAATAGTAATGTCCAACTTGTTTTGTGGTCATTCATTAGCCTTATTGCCTATTTTTTCTTATATTTGTAATTCAACTGTTTGACCTTTCCTTTCCTACTGTATAGCTCTTACAACTTTTTTCTTTTCTTTTTGGTCATTAGTAGGGATTGAACCTGGGGCCTCCAGGTTGGCTCCATTTGGCTTTTTTGGAGACAGGATGTCATTAAACTGCTAAATCGCCCAAGGCGGGCTTCAATATGTGATCCTCCTGTCTCAGCCTCCCAGAGTGCTGGGATTATAACCAACTACCATTTTTTTTCAGTCTTACTTGTGTTTGCTAAAAGTTTATGTAATTTTCATGAAATTCAAATGAGTAACTGCTCCTGTGAATCAATAGTGCTTTGCACATTCTACAATAAGTTTTCATAACTTTCTTATGGCCATGAAGGCATTTCTTATACTGTTTTCTGAGGCTCATGGTCCATGCATTTCCATATAGTTATCTAGCTTAGCTGCTAGAGTACCTTTCCCTCATTGGATTTTATATTAGTCTTTTGATACATTTTTCTAGTGGTAACATCTTACTATTAGAAAACCAGTGTGACAGTAGTGTACTGGACAATGTGACTGACTTTGGAAACAAGCTGGGGTGCTGTTGGGGATGAACCCCTGGCTCATGAATCCTAAGCATATGCTTGTATCCCAATCCAAAAAGCACTTTTTTGCTGAAATGAAAATTTTAGCTGACATATGCTTCAAAGGTTATTTCAGCCATGTGATTAAATTTTGGTCAAAGTATGCAGAATACAGCATGAATATCTACTAAGTCTTTTATGGGTTCTGACCAGTTCTTCCTCTTTGTGTATATGGCATAAAGATGGGATGGCTACATTGGAGCAGCTGTCTTAGGACGCAAGGCAGAAACAATACACAGAAAATGGAAGATGTGGTGAGAGTGATGGTGCACTGCCAGTAATCCTAGCACTCTGGGAGGCGGTGGCAAGTCCAGGCCCAGTGTGGACAATTTAGTGAGACCTTGTTTCAAAATAAAAAAAATAGGGCTGGGGCCATAGTTCAGTAGAATAAGTGCTTGCTTGGCAAGTGCAAGGGCCTGAGTTCATTCCCTGGTTCTGCAAAAAATAAAAAATAAATAAAAGAAAAAGAGCCGTAGCTCAGCACAAAGAAAAAGAAAAACAAAATAGAAGAGTCTGATTCCCTAATAATAAGAAAATGACCATATTTCTCCTGAATACTTGCCTAGGGTTTTAGGAAGAAGTATCTTTGTGTGTGTGTGTGGGGGGGTGTACAATAAATGTTAATTTTTATGTTAGCTTTTCCAAGTTGTTAAGACTTCTCTTCAATAAAAATGTAATCTTTTATCTTTGCATGTTAACCATGGTCTCCCTACAGTTTGCACAGGGATCATAGGGGATTCTTCAAGAGAAAACACAGACCACAGGGCCCCACTCATTGAGTTCCTGTAGCAGCAAGCCCAGAATAAGACCAGGCATCTTTGCAAAAGCTTGCAAAGTACAATCAGGCTCACACAGTTACCACTTCCTATCTCCCAGAAGGGCTAGAAAAAAAAAAGGAAAAACAAAAACAAAAAACAGATAATGACAAGTGCTGGTGACAATGTTGGCCAGTTGGAAACCTCATATGTTTTTAGTAGGAATATAAAATGGTGTAGCCATTTGGAAAATCTGTTCAACAGTTCCTCAAAAAAGTTGGATATAAACTTTGCACCAGCAATTCTCCTAGAACCATAACAGAAGAGAATCATAACAGACGTTCATAACAGCATTATTCATAAAGTCAAAATGTACTAACAAACACAGACCTATAATTCCAGCACTTGAGAGATTAAGGCAAGAAGTTATTAGGGCAACCTGAACCACACAGCAAGACCCTGTCTCAAACAAACAAACAAACAAACAAACAAACAACCACTGTGCATGGTGAGGATGTAGCTCAAAGGCCTAGTTTCAATCCCTAGGACTGAAAAAAAAAAAAAAAAAGTAACAACCCAAATGTCATCTGATTAACTGGTAAGCACAATGTAATATATTACTCACTAAAGATACTTTAAGTTAAATGAGTCTCACATGCAAAGAACACATATTGTATGATTATACTTATATGAAATGTTCAGAAGAGATAAATTTTACAGAGGCAAAAAATTGACTAATGCTTGCCTGGAGTCAGGAGGAAAGGAAATGGAGAGTGACTTCTAATGACTACAGTTTTGTTTTTGCACTAATAAAAATATTCTAAGATTAAGGTGAAAGATGTGAAATTTTGAAAACACTAAAGCTCACTTAATCATATACTTTAAATCAATAAATCTGTGTATGTGTGTGAGTGAGTGTGTGTGTGTGTGTCCTGGGGATTAAACCCAAAGCCTTCCTTATATTTGGTAGGTAAGCACTCTACTACTAAGCTATATCTCTAACCCTAGGTAGGTAAATTTTATGGTATATGAGATACTTTTCAGTAAGGCTGTTTTAAAATAAAAGTGGCCAAGCATGGTAATAGGCCTGTAATCCCAGCACTAGGGAGGCTGAAGCAGGAGTATCCCTCTGAGTTTTAAACCAGCTTGTGCTACAAAGTGAGTTCAAGGCCAGCCTGGACTGCATAGTGAAGCCCTCTAAAAAATGCAAAATATAAATAAATAAATAAATAAATAAAGCTACCCAAGACAATTCTTACAAAAGCTAAAGTTTAACACTCACTCTGAAATAGCTCTTATGTTCTGTATAAGGGTCTTTTCTCATTTCCCAGGACCTACTTGGTCCTATATGCTGAGAATTCCCAGTACACACCTTGCCCCTTGCTATCATCTCTCTATTGAGCAACACAAGACCTGCTAAGTATTTTCACCTGCAGTTCCCGCAATCACCTTAATGTTTCACATTCCAAATCCTCCCTACTGAATTAAAACAATAATTGGCTGGGTCTGGCTATCCTTAGGAGCTCAAGACACAAGGGAAATCAGCCCGCTGACAGGAATAAGCCACACTGTCCTTTAGAAAACCTGACGGTCAAGATAAAATTATTCTAGTCTGTTTAGTGTTCTGCCACATGCTTGTAATCGCATGTCAGAGGCTGAGGCAGAAGGGTCATCAAGAGTTTAAGGCCAGGATCTGGGGAGACAGCATGGTAGTCTAAGCACCTGCCTGGCAAGCACAAGGACCCAAGTTTGATACCCAGTACCACATAATGTGCCAGCCCCAGAATGGTGTCACAGGCCTATAATTCCAGCACTGGGGAGGCTGAGACATGAGGATCACTGTAAGTCGAAGCCACATGGTAAGTCCCTATACCAAATAAATAAATCAAAGATTTTTTAAAAAATTTAGAAGAGTTCAAAGCCAGCTGGAATTGCATAATGGTAAACTATCATAAAAAACGAACAAAAAACCCCCTGTCCGTTCCATCATGGCTAGTTATAAAAGAGCAAATCATAAAATATAATGAGCATTTTTTCCTTGTTTTAAAAATATCCTGCGTAAGCAAGTGTAGTAGTATAGACCTGTAAACTCAACACTGTAGGAGCCTGAGACAGGAAAATCACAAGGTCCAAGTCCAGCCTCAACAATTTAGTGACTTAGCAAGACCCTGTCTCAAAATTTAAAACAAAAAAACCCAAACACTTTAAAATGGCTGTGGATGTAGTTCAATGCAAAAGCTCTGGGTCTGATCCCCAGTATCAACAAAACAAACACACAAACAAAATCAACAACAAAAAAGCCCTTCTGCCTACTCTGGAGCTCCTCAAGCTATCCTACCCTCAAATCTAGTGTGGTCCTATGACCTGCCTTAATTTAACTGAATGTGGGGGCTTCTGAGGCTGGATCTTAAGACCTGTGCTTGCACGCTTGGAATACCCCTCTTGACTCTGCTGGGTCCCAGCTGCCAGGTAGGAGAAAGAGAAATTCAAGGCAGACAGAGATCACCTGGAGAAACGCCTAACACTGGGGTCAACAGCCTCAAGCCAAGCCCCAGGTGGACGGCCAATACCAACTTACCAGTCTCCGTATGACCATTTTGGACACTTCAGCCAGCTGGGTCTCCAGATGACTGCAGCTCCCAACACCTTTTGGGAGCAGAACTGTCTGAGCACAGCCAACTACCAAATCATGAGGACAGCAAAAGGCTATGGTGTGTTTTTAAAAATATGTATTGTTATGACTTATATCTAAAATGTCCCCCCAAATTCTGAGCATGCAAAGTGATTGGGTCATTGGGTGCTATCTTCACCAGTAGTGAGTTCACTAGTGATTTGCTGTTAGGTAGAGCCTCACAGCATGGGAATGGTGAAGGGCCTGTCAGTGAATATTCTTTTTCTTGATGCTTTTCTCTTCTACTTCCCGCCTGCCATAGTTGAAAACCACTTCTGCTGCTTTGTACCTCTGACATCTCCAGAGCCAGTGGACCATGGAGTGAAATTGTTAGCTAAAATAAATACCTTGTAAGTTTTTCTCTTCTCTTTTTGTCAAGTATTGTGTCCTAGCACTGGGAAATTGACCAAGATTTGATTTTTTAGAATAAATTTAGATTCATAAAAATATTACAAGAACAAAGAATTTCCACATATACCCTAAACTTAGCTGCTGCTGTTATTAACATCTTCATCACTTGTCATAATTAATGAAACAATACTGATATACTATTATTTACTGTAGTACTTTATTGAGATGTCCAAATCCCAGGATAGCACATTGTGTTTAATCACCATGCTTCCTTAGCCTCGTCTGGCCTGTTACAATTTCTCAGGTGTTTTTCATTTTCCTTGATGATTTTGGTCAGGCATTTCTAGAATGCCCCTCTACTGGAACTTGTCTCACATTCTTCTAGTGATTAGACAAGGGTACTAAGTTTGGGGAAGACTATGGTACATGGTATAGATAAAATATCACTGTTGATAGCTCTTTCTTTCTTTCTTTCTTTCTTTCTTTCTTTCTTTCTTTCTTTCTTTCTTTCTTTCTTTCTTTCTTTCTTTCTTTCTTTCTTTCTTTCTTTCTTTCTTTCTTTCTTTCTTTCTTTCTTTCTTTCTTTCTTTCTTTCTTTCTTTCTTTCTTTCTTTCTTTCTTTCTTTCTTTCTTTCTTTTCCCACTCTTGATGTTAACTTTGGTCCCCTGGCTGAGCTGGTGGAAGAGTGGAAGTTATGTTCCACATCCTTGAAGTGGGGCAGCTGCATAACTATTTGGAATTCTCCCAGGGTGATCTATTTATTAAATACAAGGTCTACAGGGATTCACTACACAGATTAGACTCGTAGTGATCCTCTTGTTTTCAGCCTCCCAAGTGCTGGGATTACAGGCACATACCACTATGCCCAGTCTCAATCGCCATCTCAGCGCACCTTGAGGGAATAGCATGCTAGGGATCAAACCCTGGTCCCTTAGCATGCCTAAGTAGGCAATTCAGTCTGCTAAGCTATCTGGCCAGCCCTCAATGGTGGTTTTAAATCACTAAGTTTTGGTGATTTAATATATGGCAACATAATGTGAAAGACATGCAAGCCTCTCACCATCTCCTGTCATACTTTACCACTTCTAAGCCATACAGTTGCCTCTGCTTATGACACTTCCCTCATCCTTAACCAACAAAATAAATTTTTTAAAAACCCACCTTTATTCAATAGCAAAAAAAAAAAAAAAGCCTAAACAGTACTCTTTCCATTGTGAAGCTTCATTCCAGGAAGAATTCATTGCTAGACATACACTTAATGCCAGCATCAGGGGCCAAATGCTATGGGGCTGATATGGGGGCCCCTTTCTCAACTAGATTAAAAAGTTCCCCATATACAAACACAATATTTTACATAATGTGGTTTGCCTATACCTGGGACATCAGCAAATATTAGATGTCCAATAGGTACTGCTAACTTCAATAATTGGATGACTATAAAAGTATATGAAATTTAACAGTACCTCTATACAAAGAATAAAAGAGAAAGGATGACAAAAATCAGCACCTCAGACTAAACATATGTCAGTAAATCCACAACAGAGATGGGTCCTTTCCATAATTGCAAGACCAGGCATTAAGAAAAATGATCATTATATCAGAGTGAAAGGCACATATAACAGATAAAATATATTTCGGATCAATAAATACATAAGTGTCAAATCAACTATAACATGTGAGTCTTTTCCTAAGGGAATCAGGCCAGTAAAGTACGTATAACCTGCCTTAGGACTTCCTGACATGCCATCAAAGACTTTTTACAAAGACTAGTTTTCAAGGCTAATCTCCGAAAATATGAAACAAGACATAGTTTTATTTGATTGTTCTCTCACATACCCAGCACAGAAATTAAATAAGCCTTGAAGTGGTCTTTCGGAACAACACAAGAAACAGTGATTATGTCGCCAAAGGATACATGTGGGGGGCCCCTAAAGATTTTCTTAATGATAATTAGGTCAACTTGTCTTCTTTCATTATTTACAATAAAAGCATTGAGCAATAAAAACTCTGAGAAAGCTAGGTCATACAAAATTACATTCCAGTGACTATTCAGAGAAAATAAAAAGTTATAAACTAATATTAAAGTAACATTCTTGCTTCTATTGAAAATGCTTGAAGCCCCAGGAATTAAAACAACAAAAAAAGTTTCATAGCTTAAGGGAGCAAGTCTTGTGTTAGCACCCAGAAGTCTTGGCCACAAGCAGGTGCTCAAGAAATACTTGCCGAATTAATGAGAGAAAGAAAAAGAGGATAAAAGTAAAAACCAATCAGGAATAATGTAACACATGTACTTACTTCAAGAATTGCCAGTGATCAACCTGTTGCAGCCTTTTTAGATCTATGGCCTGTTTTCTATCTTTCTGGCAGAGAAAAAGAATACCTAAACTCAAGACATCACAACCTGCATTTTCCAATTCTGGAAGAATATGTGGCTTCTACTCCATCTCTGAATTTATGCACCTTTCTCAAGTGGAAAACTATGTAAGACACTGAAATTTCAGAGACTCTGAAGGAACACCAAAACTCATGTCTCCAACATTAGGTGTCCTTCACCAATCTTGTCTGTCCTGAAGCAATACTTATTTCTATTCCACAAAACTTCTCTGGATGTCTTATAAACCACACTGGCTGTTTTTGTTTTTTGTTACAGTTGATACTTTGTGTTACCTTAGAAGTCTAGAAACTCAACTAAGTAATTCAGGAGTTCTACATCCTGAGGTGTAGAAGGCATGCCCTTTGCTCTCTGAGATGTTCCCTGTGTCAACCTGCAAAGTTTAAAGGTTCAAGTAAATGATTCAGCAGGGGACCAGGGCTTTCACTTTATGTACATCCTCAATTTGTAGAAGAGGGAAGGGAGATGGTGTGGGCATGGGCAGATAGCAGAAATACAATATAAGGAAGGAAAACAGGCTTGTTTTCTGAGGTCTTGCTGCTTTTGTTGTTTTCTGCAGCCTTGAACTGTTGCCCCTGTGCTATGTGACCCTGCCCTGGAGTCAGCTCATTATAGACTGAAATTCCACAGACTGTGAACTAAATAAACTTTTCCTTCTTGTAATTTTGTACCTTGGGTATTTTGTTTGAGTAAGCAGAGAAAAGTAACTAAGACATTTTATTTTGTTACTGTGTTGTGTTGTATTGTGCAGTACTGGAGATTAACTTCAGAGAGTGCTGAGTGACACTGTTCCCAGCCCTTTAAGTTATATTGATTTTGAAAGTAGCAGTTAATATTTAAAACTTTCACATTGACTAACTATATGCTATTACCTATAGTCTGAGTAGCTACATAGATGACAGGAAAGTACAATACAAAAAACATGGTTGAATAGCTCTCATTTTTGTTCTTCTAAATGTGTATCATTTCCTCTCTCTCTCTCTCTCTCTCTCCCTCCCTCCCTCCCTCCCTCCCTTTCTCTCTCTCTCTCTCTCTCTCTCTCTCTCTCTCTCTCTCTCTCTCTCTCTCTTTCCTCTTTTTTTAAATATTATGGCCAGCTCAGCCTGCCCTGGGGGTAGTGCTGGCCCAGCATGTGGTGTGGGGGATCGAACCACGTCCCTGTGGTTGCCTAAGCTTGCCTAAGCAGGTGCTTAAGACCACTGAGCCATCTCACTGGCCCATGTGTATCATTTATAACATCAATTAATTTTTTCTTTAAAATAAAATTTAAAAACATAGGCTGGGTGTGGTGGCGCACACCTATAATCCCAGCACTCAGGAGGCTGAGGCAAGAGGATCGGTGCAAGTTTGAGACCAGCCTGGGCTACAAAACTGAGCTCAAGGCCAGCCTGAACTGCATAGTGAGACCTTGTCTCAAAAAGACAAAAATAAATAAATAAAAATAAAAAATATATATGTATGTATATACACATATAGTGAAAAAAGACAAGAAAAACATTAAAGTTTATTGCAAGTAAGCATTAATATTTAATTATTTGACCAATTTTACATATCTGTATCTGTTAATCTGAACAACAGATTTGATGAGGAAAATATGTAATCTAACAGCCATTGTTAAATTTTTTTTTAATTTAATTTAATTTTTTTTCTTGTTTCAGAACTTTTGCTTGTTTATTTATTTATGTTTATGGCTGGCTCAGCCTGCCCTGAGGGCAGGGCTGGCGCAGCATGTGGTGCCGGGGATCGAACCGCGGTCCCTACAGCCACCTAAGCTTTCCTAAGCAGGTGCTTTAGACCACCGAGCCATCCTGCCAGGCCCCGCCATTGTTAAATTTTTATTCTCATCTTGAAACTATGGTGTACTGTTGTTTGTTACTGTTGTCTTTGTTTCTGCCATTTGTTTTTTCTCTTTAAAATAAAAATTAAAAAAATTTTGAGACAGGATCTCTAGGACTTTTTTTTTTGGCTGGCTCAGGCTGCCTTTTTAAGGGCACATTGGGTGAGGCTTGTCGCGCTGGGGATCAAACCTCAGTCCCCTGCACCTTTTTTTTTTTTTTAAATCTGACTGCCTTTGCCTGAGCAGATGCTTAAACAACTGAGCTAACCTGCAGGCCCCCAAGACAGGGTCTCTAAACTGCCCAGGCTGATCTTAAACTTGCAATACTCCTTCCTGCCCCATGCTTGTAACTGGAATTACAAGTATCACATGCTTCTGTGTCTGGGTGACCCTCTCATTTTTTTGCTTTTTATTAGAGCATAATCTTGAACTCATGGCAATCTTCCCTGCCTCAGCCTCCTGAGTACTGGGATTACAGGTATGAGCCACCACACCTAGTTTGTTTAACTGTTATCTTTTCCTGTAGCAAGAAAAGGGAAACCTGTAATTTTAAGCCCTTAGTGGTATACTAAACACACACTAGGTCATGTTGACTTCCATGCAATACAAAGAAACACTAAACTTTTCTTTTTTCTTTTGGATATCCCTAGTATCAAACAGAAGTCAGAAGAACACTATTCCAGTAGGAGTTCAAGCACTGCAATGGCACAAGGGAAAGTCCTGCTGACACCCCCCCCCCATTCCATCAAGCTCATGAATTTGATGACGTTATTTCATGAATGCAATCTGGCTCTTATTTTTTCTACCTCTTCTCAAATATGCATAGGTCTCCTCTAGTTACAAAGTCTTTCACTTTTAGCTGCTCTCCCTCATTGCTATTCTTTCCTCCATTTACTTTCAAATTTCCTAAAATTGGACAGGAGATTAGAGCTACAACTCTTATCTTCTCATCATGTAATTTCTCCTTAACCCATAAAATATGGTTCCTGCCCTCTACACTAATGAAGTGTACTGTAGAGCACCATTTTAAGTTCTTTTTCAAGTTTTTTGTTATGAAACTTTTCACATATATAAAAAGGAAAAGCAAAGGAATACCTGTGTGCCCATCCCTAAGTTTTAATAGTTATCCAATCTGCCATTCCTGTTTCAGCTATAGTTATGTCATCCTCTACCATGATTCAATTATCTTGGTTTTTCATCAGATAAAACTTACCTATATTTTGACTGTGAGTTTGTTGTAACTATAAACTGTGACAGCCCCATCTGACACAGAACATCTTACTGTCTCCTGAAATTTTGCAGATGTCCTTTAATTCCTCCTCCTCCTCCTCCTCCTCCTCCTTCTTCTTCTTCTTTTTTTTTTTTAAGAGATAAGGCCTCACTAGTTACCCAGGCTGGTCTCAAGTGTGCCACCTCCTGGCTCAGCCCCCTCACTTGCTGAGATTACAGCAAAGGCCACTATGCTCTATCACTCTTTAAGAAACATACTGATGCCTCTTCTCAATGATCAACCTCCTTGACTTCTCAGCAGCAGCAGATGTCACTGATCGTATATTTCTTTCTTTTCAAAAAAAAAAAAAATTTATTCAATACAGGGTCTTGCTATGCAGCTTAGACTCTAGTGATCTTCCTGTCTCAGCCTCCCCAGCACTGGGATTATAGACATGCACCACCATGCTGGTTTCAGGGACAGTATGGCATGCAGTACTGGGGATCAAACTTGGGACCTTGCACTTACTTGGTAGGTACTTAGACTGCTGAGCTATCTCCCCAATCCCTGAACCTTGAGACACCTCCTTCTTGATTCCTGTGATGCAAAAGTATCTGAATCCACTGTGAGACGATATTACCTTTACCTCCAAATAAACACTGTCTTTTCCTCAGTGCCACTGCACCAGGATAGCTCACACCTTCTACCTGCTTCCTGTTTCTCCTACTACCTCTCTCCAACCCCCTCCATGGTGGCCAGAGTGCTTGCTTAAATCATACAGATCATGTTTCTCTCCAGTAAAGTAGCCATCGGTGGCTGCCCAGTGAGGAAAGAAGTCCACCTTCACACCACAGCCTTCCAGGTGCAAGGTCTCTGCCCGCATCTGTAATATGCTATCGAACCTGGCCACTTGGGCTTCTGGCATTCCTTCTCTGCAACCTTTTCCTCCATCTAGAACACTGTTCCCAGCTCTTCCATAGCAGCCTCCCCTGCCCTTTAGCTCTCGACCCAAATTCTGTCCTTGAGCAGCTCCTCTTCCCAGTTGCTCTGCATCACATCACTTCATTCTCTTTTCTTCACAGGACTCAACATAATCTATAATCATTATCTTTATTTTATTTTTTTCTTGTTTCAGAACTTTTGTTTGTTTGCTTATTTATTTATTTATTTTTATGGCCAGCTCAGCCTGCCCTGAGGGCAGGGCTGGCGCAGCGTGTGGTGCTAGAGATGGAACTAAGGTCCCTGCAGCCACCCAAGCTTTCCTAAGCAGGCCCTTTAGACCACTGAGCCATCCTGCCGGGCCTTATAATCATTATCTTTATTGATATTTGTGTCTCCTGGTAAAATGTAAGCATCTTGAACAAGGGAATTGTATCCTTTTGGTTAATCATATCCCCTGAAAATACATTTAAGAATTATTGAAAAAAAGATTTAGCTCAAAATCATTATGTTTTATAGAAAATTCCCTACTTGTTCTCAAACCAGTCACCTTTCCAGACTACTTTATGTTCAGACACCCACAGATTATGTTTTATAGCAGTACTATGAAAATATGAAGTCATTACAAATATAATTTTTAAAAATGGAAAAATAACATAGGAAGATATCCTGAATTAAACTAAGACTGATAAAATTATGGTCTAATTTAAAAGAATCTACTTATGCAAATATATAAAGAATATCCTTGAGCCAGGGGTATAGCTCAGTGGCACAGAGTCTGCCTGGAAAGCACAAGGTTGTGAGTTCAATTTGCAGTCAAAAGAGAAAAAGAAAGAAAGAAAAGAATACTTTTTATTTTTATTTATTTTTTTTTTTGCTTTTTGAGACAGGGTCTCACTATGCAGTTCAGGCTGGCCTTAAGCTCACTTTTGTAGCCCAGGCTGGTCTCGAACTCACATTGATCCTCCTGCCTCAGCCTCCCGAGTGCTGGGATTACAAGCGTGCGCCACCACGCCTGGCTAAGAATACTTTTTAATTTATCTTGAATTAGTAAAAAATTTTTAAGTAACTGAAAAATCATGAAAAACAGTCTTTTTTGTTTTCCCACTAAAAATGATGGAGCTGCGGGGATAGCTCAGCAGTCTAAGCACCTGCCTGGCAAGTGCAAGGATCAAGGTTCCTGGTACCACACACTGTGCCCACCTTGGGTGCTGAACCAGCCACTAAAACCAGGTGCGGTGGCACATGCCTGTAATCCCAGCGCTGGGGAGGCTCAGACAGGAGAATCACTATGAATGTGAGCTGCATAGCAAGACCCTGCACCAAATAGATAGATAGATAGATAGATAGATAGATAGATAGATAGATAGATAGATAGATAAATTTAAAATGATGGTAAAAGGAACCATAAAATATTCTATCTTGGTCAATTATACATTCACCAAACTATCTTCCAAATACAACCTAAGTTTCCAGGAAAAAAATGTAGTATTAGATAGAGGATCCTAGAATCTACTCTTAACATTGTATTTCCTTATAAATTAGTAAGTTAGGGATATTGGGGGAAAGGGTATGTGGTACCTCAGAAACCCCAGGATATGTGGCTCAGGTATCCCAGGATGCATGTGTCTTTGTGTGCTGGGGAAGATGTCTAGTGTATGTGTATTCCACAGGATCTGGTGAGCTCTCAATCTGGCACAGTGCTTTCTCCATGACCTGATCAAAGTCTGCATGTCTGTTTTTTTTTTTTGTTTTTTGTTTGTGGTACTGGGGATTGAACTCAAACCCTGCACTTGCCAGGTAAGTGCTTATGCTACTGAGCTATCTTCCTGGCTCCAACATGTCTCTGTTTTGGCATTAGAAAAGGAATAGAATTGAATAGAAAAGGAGGAGGGAAAAAAATGAAACAAGGAAGATAAGGTGGCATCTGCCCACCCCCCAGATTAGATACTACATAACCTTGTGGGCATAGAAGTGTTTAAAAGGACCAAGAAGGGCAGTCTGTAGGAGGACTTGGACACAGGGTACAGGCTGTGCCTTTCTGAAGCCCAGCTGATGAAATATAATAGAGCTGACAAAGATGGATTTTAGAACTCAATGAATTATAGTAGGAGGCCAAGAGACTGTGAAACGAATGTGATGGGAATGCAGGAACACTTTTTCCTTTAAAATTTTTTTAATTAATTACTGGTGAAACTTATATAACATAAAATTAATTATTTTAAGATGAACAATTCAAAGGCATCTAGTATATTTACAATATGTGACTCACACCTCAGGCTGGTTCCAAAACATATTCATCCCTAGAAATACAAACTATCAACACTAAGCAGCTACTGCCTATTCCCCAGCTCTTCCTACCACCTCTGAAGATCAGCCATCTACTCAGTGTATAGATTCACTTATTCTGCACATGTCATTTTAATGCAGTGAGGCAATATGCAAGCTCTTTGCCTAGCCTCTTGTACTTAGCATGGTTTGAAAGTTCACGTGACATTTTAACACTTCTCTGCTTCTGCTCTGGGAAGAAGTAAGGCAGCAGTGGTAGACACTACCCCAGGCAGATACTGCGTAGTGCACAATGCTACGAGTGCTAAAGTCTATTTAAGAGCCCATAGGAGCTCCCAGGAAGAACCAGTACCAATTCAGAAGGAGAAAAGACAGAGGCTACTAAGAGTGCCATGAGACAAGGTTATGAAAAAACCAAGAAAATTTAGGACATGGAGGCAGATGGAAACAAAATATAGATAAAGTCACAGACACTCATTTTTTGTACACAGTATGACTATAAAAATATTCTTCCAGTTTTGACTAAAAAAGCAAAAACAAAACAAAAAAACCCACAAACCAAACAAACTGCTGTTTAAAATTTGTATTGCAAGCTAAGGATATTATATAGCTCAGTGGTCCAGCACTTGCCTAACACATAGGAGATCCTGGGTTCCATCCCCAATCAACCAAAAGAAAATAAAGGCTAAAAAATTACCAGAGACTGCTTCTGTATAGCTGGATAGGGATAGGCTTTCCCTTTTTGCTTTATATACTTCTGATTTATTTTTAATAAGTATACATAATTTTCATTATAAAATTTAAAATAGTATTAATTTAAAAATGAATCATAAGGCTCAGTAGAATTTATTTGAAATCTGTCATATGGCATAACAAAAACATACTGAAAAGGAAAAAAAATCTTAGACTTCAACTATTTCTAACTGAAAACAATCTAATTTTGAAAGTCACCTAAGACAAAATGGTATTCTACTCATTTAGTGCCTCTACCATTTAATTTTTGCTCAGATTGTACCATTAAACAATTTACTGACCTTGGAACTGCTTTCCTCCGACACTTCTCCCTCATTGGTTTGCATGGGACCAGATTCTGTGCAAAACTGTGCAGGAACACACAAATACTGTCTGAAAGGTAAGAAGAGAAAATATATGTAAGGAATTCATATATTTGAAATTCTGTCCCAGAAACCACCAATACTATGGAACAATGAATGACCTTAAGGAACTGAGGTGTGTATGTGTGCATATGGATATACAAACACATCTCAGATAAGAATGAAGTGGGAGAAAAGTAAATTGGGGACCCTCACACCTCAGAAGAACTGGGAAAGGCTGAGGGCACTCTAATGGGTAGACAATATTGGGTCTAGACTTCCCTGTCGTTCATGGCTTTTGGCAGAGTTACAATAATGGAAATCTTTAATGATTATTGCACTAGATGCCCAATGAGCAAAGCTCTGTGCCACCTACTTATGCTGCAGTGGGTCACACGGCTTGGGAATTGGGATAGGGTGCTGGAATTGGCTGGATTTCTTGGGTTTATAATTTATGTTTAACATTCTTAGCTTCTGTATTTGAAATTAAGGTACACTCTAATGCTTGATCCCACTTTTATGGGTCTGTTATTTCTAGATAAGACTAGATTAGTTATGGGGTGTGACCAAAAAAAAAGTCTTTTTTTTCTCAAAGAATATGGGTCAAGTGAAAGAACTATAATGGATCAGGCAGGTGTGGTGGCACACATTTATAATCCTAACTATTCAGGAGGCTGAGACAGGAAGATAGTGAAGTTATCTTATCTTTAAGCCTTATCTCAAAGTAAACCCTTATCTCAAAATTTAAAAGTTCTGGGAATATAGGTCAGTTGTAAAAGGACCCTGGTTTCAATTCCTAGTACAAAAAACAGAGAAATCAGGAGAAAAAGAAAGTACAAAAAATATATACTTGCACAAATTTATGCCAGCCAGACACGGTGACCCCAGCCAAAATCCTACTAGTTTAGGGTACTAAGGTGAGAGAATCATACATTTGAGCTTGGCCTGGTCAAGTTTGTCACTTACCAAGATTTAGGTTCAAAATAATAAATTTTAAAATGCACTCAGGATGTAGCTCACTGTAAAAGCCCTGGGTTCAGTCCCCAGTAGCAGAAAAAAATTGTGCACCATTTAAATGAAGTCACTAAATACTTAATTGTAAGAAATAATTACTCAAAGTAACACAAGACAAGTCCCTGTCCTACTACAGATACAAATATTTATAAACCTGCCAAATACTTTAAAAGGCATATAGCTACAAAATATTTCCGTGAAAAGGATGCATGTAACGTGTAAATGTCTATGGCTGGAGAAATCTCCTCATGAAGGAACCAGGGTGTGGCAATCTGTTCAGTTGCAGCCACAAGATGAAGCCAAGAAGGCACTTCCGTGTTTCTGTATGTGACAGATGGAAAGATATCAAAATACCTTTGTAGTCACCTAACAAGGCTTTAGGGGGGCTGGATTCATTATGTGATGTGATGTGTATAGTCAGGACAGTCTTTCCCTCCACCTCATTCCCTCACACCCAGAAACACTGCCTAGTCCCTCAGTGTAAAGCACATGACCACTTCTCACAGCAAGTGAATCAGGCTTTCTCTAGTTAATTTTGCCTCTCACTGTTTATGACAACTATATAAAACCACAATTACTCTTTCTATGAAAATAAAGTTGTCGCACTGGAAAAACTGAATAGCATATTGAGAAAGATCTGGTATGCAAAGTGCTTCCTAAGTGTCTCTGAGTCCTCCCACTTCGCTGAAACAGAGACTGAACTTCACAGGACAAGTCATCACAGGTAACCCCTTTTCCAATTTGGAGACAGGATCTAAGTTGCTAAATTACCCAAGGTGACCTCAAAACTTGAAATCTTGCTGCCTTAACCTCAAGAGTAGCTGGGATTACAGCTGTGCACCACCACCTTTAGTTTTATCATTCATTCATTCATTCATTCATTCATTCATTCATTCATTCGTTTGGCACAGGGTCTTATCACACAGCTCACTCATAGGAATCCTCCTATCTCAGCCTCCCCAGTGCTGGGATTATAGGTGCACACCACCATGTCTAGACACACACCATGTCTAGTTTCATGACCAGTGCAGCACACTCAAGGTTCTGGGGCCAGCACAGCATGCAGTACTGAAGATCAGACTTAGGTCCTTGCACTTGTCAGGCAGGTGTTCACACCACTGAGCTATCCATCCAGGCTACCACCACCTTTTAAAATCTACCACCTCCTCCAAGACCAAACTCATTCACTAAGGCTTAATTTCCCTGCTGTGGCAACCCTTGATTTTCCAAGAGGTTAGAGTAGAAATAATTAGGGGGAAAAATAAGGAATAATGAACTGCTTGGGGGTTAGCAGCAGGTGGTAACCTTAGTGCTGTGAAAGCTGAAAGGGAAAGGAGTAGCAGCAAACTTGGCCCCCAGCTGTAAGTGAAGAGTCACACAGACTGTAATGCTTATTTAGGTATGACCTGGAGAAAAGTACTGTTTGTTTCAGGCTCAGTACCCCTAAGGAAACTTGGGAAATACTGTGCTTCCAGGATTCAATGATAACACATTGTATTCCATAAGTAACAGTCCTCATAAGTACATGTTGATAATCTACCCATAATGCTTCATTTGTCTACTGTCCTGTGGGTCATACCACAGTCTCTCTGCCACTGCTGGGTGATTACACACTTAAGAGGAATGCTGTTTCCCTCTCCTGACTTCTGCTGGCTCTTTTCCACTCTAGGGGAGGTGCAGAAACTTGCCTGGGCAGTGAGTCCAGAGGAGAAACAAAGCATGCAGAGCTCAGTTCTTCCTGCCTTCCTTTTGGAAGTAGCTGTCTGCAGCAAGTAGACATTCTTCTCAGTCCTGTACCCACAAATGCAAGACCCTCACAAATCCCCATGACAAAGTGAGTCTGCTCAATCCCGAGGCTCAGTGTTATCCATGAATGTAAGTCACCTTTTCCCAACAGCTTTATTAGTAAGAAGTAATACTATGATTTCTCAAAGACTTTTCCTTTATTTATTTTACTTCTTAATGGGCACAGAGATTGGTTGAGGGAAGTCCAGAGCTATTTACTGGGTCTCAAAAGACTGCAAACATCTGGTGCATGGGACTAAAATCTTGACCAAGGAACAAGAAATAAAACAGGGCATAAAATGCCTGTAGAATTTTTGATCCTTCGTCTGGCGCTAGGACTTTGGGCCTCTGATTTTACTGAGGAGCCCAATGTTTTCATATAGACACATTAAGTCACAGGGAGTTTTATACTTGTGCATTAGCCTTTTAACCACTGAAGCTTATAAACCACAGGCCACACGTTTTGACCTTAGTGGTGACTGCAGTTATGGCAACTTCATTGTGAGGTAAGAGGCTGTTTCTATAGAGACAAGGCTGTGAATACTAGAAGCCTTAGCAAAGATTTTTGGGGCTTTGCAGGTATCTCCAAGAAACAAACCACAGTCAGTGGTGGTAGTAGTGAAAGCACATCTAAACTAAACATTAGCTGTGCAGGTGACCTCAGCATACACTGGTCACACTGGCCTAACAAGCAAATGCCCTCTCTGCTGGTCTTAGCAAAGAGAACAGGGCTTTAGCAGGCTTGGGTGACTTCAGTATACAAAAGCTGCTGCTTGACCTTGAATTATGTTAGCATACCTTTTCCTAAGCAGGCATGGCTGAGGCAAAGATTATTACGCTTTAAGGAAAAAGACTTTCTTCATTCAGGTCTTTTGAAAGTAGGACAAGTATATATAAGCTGCAAGGCAGGTGAACTTCTCACAGTACATGTATTACAAAACCTATGAAATTCTACCTTGAAATTGTTTCTGCTACATATGCATGGATGATTCAAAGGAGGAATGGAAATTAAAAGGCTTCTAATAATACTTCATCGAACGGAGGAAGGCAGAGGCCAGGCATACACTTGGCTGAGCTAGACTTACTGGTTAAGACCAACATACTAAGAGATAAAAGCTGGGAAACAGGTAGAAACCCTTTCCCCACTCTTGATGTTTCCCTTCCTATGGGACAATATGAAATTTTGAGTAACATATCCCTTACTCCTGCTGTCAGAATGATGCGTTCTGTCTGATTAGTGTGTCTGGATGAAGACTGAGCTTGGACTTACAGTGCAGCCTCTGTCCTGTCCCAGTTCCCTTGGAGGCATTTCAGCTCTGCTCCTCTGCTTTCTAGAAGGAAGGTCTATCTCAGACTAGTGCTGAAATTCAAAATTCAGAAGCCTGTCTGGCTTTATGTAAAAATTTTCCTATGTCAATTTTCCTAAGTCAATTTTACTAGTGACATTTTGATCTGCATCTGTCTTACTCTTTTATCCTATCTCTTTGTTGGTTCAGAACTTGGGCAGAAAACAGAGTGTTATTTATTAGGCCCATTCTTTCACAACATACATCCAACACTGCTCCTCAGAATTAAGTTCAGCTTTTCCATCAGTCTTAACCTTCCTAACTATCCCATTACCACAATATTAGTAACGTTCTTTACCTCTGAAGCTCATCACTACATTGTTACTCTAAATACACCTGCTTGTTCCCTAGAGAAGCACTACTGAGAGGTGGTGACATCTCTAAGAGGTGTTTCAGTAACAAAGGGTGTGCCCTTGAAGGGAAATATGGACATACAATAAGCTCTTCTCACCACAACCCCTTTTTAAAATAGCCCTGATGATTGAACTTGCAACATGTTAAGAATAGGCTCTATTATGGAGTTGCACTCTATTGGCATTTTCTTGGTAGTTTTTAATATTCCTTTTTAAAACACCATGATGAGTTGGGTTGTAGCTCCAAGGCAAAGTGAGGACCTGGGTTCAACCTCCAGCACACCCACCCCCACAAAAGGCCTGAATGTGGAGGAATAAACCTTTGATATTTCTGTATGTATGTATGGATGTGGTCCTGGCAATCAAACCCAGGGTTTTGCCACCGAGCTACACTCTCAGCATTCAGCATTCATGACATTTTTGTTTGAAGAGATAGTTTATAGCTGTGTTAAGGTCTAAGTCAACTCCACTGTCCTCACAAAATAGAATAACAAGTTAGGGAATGCACAAGTACACAACTGAGTAGGGGTTCTCCTTGAAAATTACCAGAGGCCAAAAGAAACCAATGCTAACAGAATCATAAAAACATGAAGGTGAAAATGAACTGCAGGGTTGAACAAGTGGTGCCACAGCTGTCATGAGATAGTGGGGCAACACAAGCATTTGATTTCTGCACTCGCCTGTCATTTCCCCTTGGCGCTGTCACCATCTCCCATATGTGTGAGTGATGGATAGTCTTGGCTTGGCACTGTGCTCAGCACACACAGAACAGGATTCAAAAAACGAAATGAAAAATATCATGCAGATTCTCTATAAATCTTCTAGAAAAGTAGACACATGCCATTATTTCCAAAGCCCTCCAGGCCCCAGCTTTCTCCTGTCTCTCCAGCCACACATGCCTAGCTTCTTCAGTTCAGCAATACTGAACTACTTACAGATTCAACAGACCAGACTGCTTTAGGTTTCCATACTTTTGTTCATAGTACTCCCTATGCTTTTCTCTATTGCAGTGCCAGAAGGAACATCCTACTTATTCCAAACTGCATTTGGATAATTTCCTGATCCATCTTCATCTAGAAGTGATGATCCTTTCTATAGTGCAGTGAATCTTGCTTGAATTCTATTACAGCTCTGTACTATTGTTATGTGGATCTTTAAAAAGGCATTCATAATACGGTTTTATTTGCTCACATATATGCCTCTTAAGAGATTCAACTGTCAACTCTTGATACTCGATCCTAAATCTTAGCAATCTGTATTTGGTTTATTTAGAACTGCACTTGGCATTTGACAGGTGTTCAGTATGTTTCTATACAAGCATGAATTTATCAATTAAAGTGTTTATTTAAAATGTAACACATCAATCCAATAAGCATCTAATAAGTCCCTATACATGCAAGATGGTACAGGTTGGTGTGGTGTAGTAGAATGAATTTTGGTTTTGAGGGAGAAGAACCATTCTTTTCTGTCAATTATTAGCTGTATAATTTTAACAGATTGCTTAACTTTCTGATTCTCAGCATTTTCATTCATAAAATGAGGCAAGGAGAGATAGTATAAGAACTAAATGTATGTAGCAAAGTGGGAGAAGCCAACAGGGATCAAAAATAAGTTTAGCCGGGCGTGGTGGCTCACGCCTGTAATCCCAGCACTTGGGAGGCTGAGGCAGGAGGATCGGTGCGAGTTCGAGACCAGCCTGGGCTACAAAAGTGAGCTCAAAGCTAGCCTGAACTGCACAGGGAGACCCTGTCTCAAAAAGACAAAAAAAAAGTTTAGGGGCTAGGATATAGCTTAGTGGTAGAACATTCACCTAGCATCCACAAGTCTCCGTGTTCAATCCCCAACACCATCACCCCTCCCCAAAGAGTCTTAGTTCTGGACTCTTACACATTATAATAGTCCATGTGTTATTACACATTATAATAACTATATAAAAAGCCAGACCAATGACTTTGAATGTTTTGATCACATAAAAATGATAAATGTTTGAGGAGACAGATATACTTACTCTGACTCAAAATCTAGACCATAGCATAGAAATTCATAATAACTATATATACAAGAACTCCTTCTATTTGAGGTTGGATGTTGATCCTGTATTTTAGGGGGCTCTATGTAGGACATATGGGAAACTAAAAATGGATCTTAAAGCAACAAAATGATAGAAAAAATATAGTAAGAAATGTTAAGGAATCGCCAAGGTCTATGTACAGAAGACCAACAAATGAACCCAACATCAATTTAAAGAATAGATCTAACTAATGTTTCTTTATTTTTTCTGTTCTCACAAGTATCACCAAGCATTTTAAAAATCAGTTCAAAAAAGCTATTACCATACTTGAAACAATTATATACTGATATATGCAAATATGTGGTATCATCCCAAATAACCAGTGTATACAAGTATCAAAACAGTACATATACTCCATAAATGTTACAGATTTTATATAACATCTAAGAAATAAATTTAAATTTAAAATATAGTTTCTTTCCAAGAAGTCTCAAAAAGTTTGTAGATACCTTTATTGTAAAGGAATAATCACTACAGTAACAGGTACTCTTAAAAACACATGAAATTCTGCTGAAAGAGCCTAGAGGAAGGGATAGCAAGACCAGCAAAAAAAACTTCTTCCCTTCTCCAAAATTCAGAGAAAAGCATTAACCAAGGCACAAAACCTTTGAAAAGAACTATGTATCTAGGAAACCAAAAATAATTCTGGTAAGACTTACAGATAAAGGGTTGAATAGCTCAGTGACATAGTATTTGCCTACCATGCACCAAGCCCTCAGTTAGATCTCTGGCCCCTCACCCCAGACCCACAGAAATCCCCACAAAAGAAGTCAGAACTGATGACCAGGCTTAAGTTTTGAAGGGGTGTATAGCTAACATCTGCAGCCACTGGGAGCCACTGGAGCTGTTTCAGCAAAGGAGTGCATGGCTAAAGCTCACATTTAAAAATAAATAAATAAATAAATAAATAAATAAATAAATAAATAAATAAAGCTCACATTTAGAAAGCAAACCTAAGCATTAACAGGGGCCATAGGCTGTAGCAGGGAAGGGGGAGAGAGAGACAGACAGACAGACAACACAGACAGAGACACAGACACAGACACAGAGATGAGACAGAGACACACAGAGACAGGCTAAAAGTATATTAATGTTAAACTGTACAAGTTAATCTTAATAATTAACTGCTAATCCTAATGACTAAGTTCTTGTACCACAGGCTAATGCACAAATGCCAGTATCAATCTCAATACCAGGGATTTTTCTTTTTCTTTTTGGTAGTGCTAGGCCTCAAACCCATGGCTCTCACACAGTTTGAGTGTGCTAGGTAAGTGCTCTATGACTGAGCTACGCTTTAAAGGGACCTACCAAAATAGCATAGAAAGATCATTTAAATATCCTCAACATTACAATGTATTTTCCTTCTTTTTAAGAGACTATTTTACTGTCAGTACAAGGTAGATATACAATTTTAAAACTTACCTTTGACAGTATCCTGGGGCAACTCTAACCTGAGACAGTAAGTCTGGGTTACTTTCAGTGCAAAAAACCAAAAAATCCCTGAAAAGAGAGAAAAATCACAATGAGCCACGTGCTCAATGCAAGACATCTGGTGAAGCAGCAGAGCAGCCAGCCTTGTCCAAATCCTTATTCTTCCTGTCCAGCTACTGTCTCCTGGGCCAGTAGTTCAACCTTTCCATGTCACAGCTTTTCATCCCACACTGTAACAGTGACTGAATATTCCCAAAAGGGCTCTTTTGAAGTTTAAGTAAAGTGTGTAAAGCACTGAGTACATGTAGAACACGTACTCAATAAAAACAGTTACTAAGAATGTGACTGGAACAGTTTTTGAATAGATATTAAAATCTCATCTGTCCGTCCATCTGTCCATCCGTTCATCTGGCTGTTTGTATTTAGGGTAAGGTCTACAGGGTGCTCAGGTCCTCACTACCTAGATCAGACTCATAATGACTATCCTGTTTACAGCCTTCCAAATGCTGGCATTATACATGCGGCACCACACCCAGTCTCAATCACCATCTCAGTGTGCCGCGGGGGCGGGGTCACCTGCCAGGATTGAATCCCAGCCACTGTACTTTGCCTAAGCAGGTGGTTTAGCCCATTGAGCTATCAGGTCCCCATTTGTCTTTTTTTTTTTTTTTTTGTTTTTAGGTAGGGCTCACTAGGCTGGTCTTGAATTCATGGTGATCCTCCTCCCTCAGCCTCCCAAGTACTGGGATTATAGGGGTGGGTTACCATACTGGCTAAAACTTTATTCAGTCTTTATATTTGTTTGTTTGCTTGCTTACTTACTTGTGGTATTGGGAACTGAACACAGGATCTTCACGTTGAGCTATGTCTCTGGATCTTTTTATATCTTACTTGAGATAGAGTCACTAAATTGCCCAGGCTGGTATCAAACTTCCAATATTGCTGCCTCAGCCTCTCAAGAGTCCTGGGATCATAGACATGCACCACCACACCTGGCCACAAACCTTTCTGATTTTCCTTGATTTGTTCTACCTGAAAAACACCAAATTGTCTTCAATTTCTCCATTTCGATGGCTACAATCATTCTAGACTCAACTGAGGGTTTCTCTCCATCTCCACTATCTTCAATAAAGGCCTCGGGTTAGAACCTGAAGTTTGTTCTAGAATTCATCCACCCCAGACCCCTTTGGCAAGTCGTATTATTTCTGCTTTTAAAATGTGCACCTCCCATCCACCCACAATTCACTTTCCACTACTATTTCCTTTCTTTCTTATGGAGATCTCTTAGATGGTCCCCAGTCCTCTAACTCCTCCATATCTATCCTTAAATATACCTGGAATGGCCTCTTCAAAATCAATTCATTGGCCAGTGAGATAGTTCAGTGGCCTAAAGTGACTGCTTAGGCAAGCGCACAGGGACTATAATTTGATTCCCGGTACCACATGCCACGCCAGCCCTGCCCCCCTGGGTGGTCTGAACCAACCACTCACTCACTCACTCACTAAATAAATAAATAAATAAATAAATAAATAGATTCATTAGCAAGCTGCTAATAAAGGCAGTGATGATTTGTCTCCCTGAAATATATATTGCTATACTTGTGAACACATTATTTAACAGAGGCAGAAACAAATGCCTGAGGCTTAGCTGCTCAAGGCTGCTCCTGAAGCAGTACTGCATCAGTGTGAAAGTGGCCAAAACAAAGGTGACTGAGGCAGATGCTTATCTGCAATGATGAACTACCATAGTGATGTCAGCAAGAGGTTGCTATTTGGAAATTGGTCCTTTGTTTTGCAATCAACCTACAGCTTCCTTCAGGGATAGCACATTCCATTCCCTATGGTAATGGACTTCAAGGAATAGCTTTAGGCCCAAAAGTATGTCTTATTGTTGGAGGCAGGTGCATAACAAATCCTGAAAGCACCCTGTGACATACCTGTCACTATCTCTACTTATTTCATTAAACACTTATTCAGTGAATAATCTCAGATGGAATGGCCATGGGCTGAGAATCAGTAATACTGTAATTATTCTCCCCCTTCCTGTACTGTACACATTTATGCCAGCAGTCTCTTTTCTCAACAGCAAATCTGACCTTTCTTCATGTTGCTGCTTAAATGGAGGCAATAACTACCTATCACCTTTAAGGTAAAAGCCAAGATCTCTCAGACTTCATTTCCCATTTTATTTACGTGGCTTATACCTGGTTTCCTTCCCTATCACACATGCACCAATATTTGCTAGACCTTTTGCAAATTCTTTCCACTCCTCTTTTATCTGTCTCCAGTGTTCTTGCCAGGATTTCTTCTCTACTGGAGGCTGTATGTACTTTTTTTTTTTTTTTTTTTTTTTTGGTGCCAGACATTGAACTCAAGCTCTTGAGCTTGCCAGACAGGTGCTATGCTCCTGAGCTATATCACTAGCCCTTGCACTCATATTTAAAATAAGTAAAAGTTTTAATCCCAAAATTATTCACGAATTTACAATTAATTCAAGTTTTGACTGTCCTATTGCTTTTTTTTACAATGTATTTTAGTACAAGGACTATAGGGTCTCACTACACAGATTGGACTCACAGCGATCCTCCTGTTTGCAGCCTCCCAAGCACTGGGACTACAGGTGCAAGCTACCACACTCAGTCTCAATTGCTGTCTCAGCATGCCCTGGGGGGGGGGGGTCAGGCCAGCACCCCATTTCCCTTTTAAGGAATAAATGGAAAATTCCTTCAAAATAGGACTTTGAAATACTAAGAACTACTCTGTAATTCTTCTATCTGGTCATATAATGAGAACCATGAACCACTCCTATTTTCTCTGTTCTCTTCGAAAACAACCAAAGTCATGTTGGGGTTCACAGTAGGGTTCTATGGATCTTAAAATCTGCTGAAATCCCCAGGCTCTGATGAAAGAGAAGCAGGCTTAAGGAGTTCTTCCTGGCTGGGCATGGTAGTGTGCGTCTATGATCTGTGCACTCTGAAAGGCTGAGGTAAGAACACTGAAAGTTTGAGCCCAGCCTTGGGAAATTCAGCAACTCAGAGCCTTATTACAAATAAAACATGAAAACAAACAAGCAAACAAACAAAAAGGGCTAGAGAAATAGCCTGGTATAAAGGCCCCTTAAAAAAAAAAAAAAAGAAAGAAAGAAAAAGGGCTGGGGAGATAGCTCAATATAATAAGTGCTTGACTGGCAAGCACAGGGTCCTGAGCTCAATCGCTGGTCCCAATAAATAAATAAATAAATAAATAAATAAATAAATAAATAAATAAATAAATAAATTTATTCTATGTTATGGTTTGTATCCAGATGACTGGCAAGCACAGGGTCCTGAGCTCAATCCCTGGTCCCAATAAATAAATAGATAGATAGATAGATAGATAGATAGATAGATAGATAGATAGATAGATAAATAGATAAATAAATAAATAAATAAATACATAAATAAATAAATACATAAATTTATTCCATGTTATGGTTTGTATCCAGATGTCCCCCACAAAGTTTCAGGCAGTCATGGGGCATGCTTCTAGATTGGTTATACCCATTGTAGGTTAGATACCCTGCATATAATATAAGGGAGGGAAAGAGGCTTGCTCTCTGCTGCTACTCCCTTTTTGCTCTTGCTGCTTTTGCTGTTTTCTGTCACCATGAACTGTAGCCCACTGCTATGTGCCACTCTACCTTAGAGCCTGCTGAGTTTGTACTGAAACCACAAACTGTGAGCAAAATAAGCTTTTTCATACTCAATTCTGGGCATCAGGTATTTTGTCCCAGCAGCAAGAGAAAAATAACCAAGACATTCCACCTCAAAAGCCAGATATGTAACTAAACTTACAGGATATAATTGGAACCTACAGTCAGGTGAAAGAAATTCATGTTCAACAAACTAAATTTGTAAATTTCCTACTATCACCTCTGATATGGCAGTTGAAGATTAACTGTTCAGCATGATTCTTATTTATTTAGTACTGTCCCCTCAGCTTTTCTCTCATTCTCCTAGGACTCACCACTGTCACCAGTTTGTTATGTAGTCCAATTTGTGGGATGCAGATTGTTAGGAATACACTATAAACTTTAAACCATGTTACAGATAATAGTGAAAGCACTGACTGCCTACTTTGTTGGGATAAGGCCTACCTTCTAGCAAGATGTTCAGAGAAAAGTCCTATGCAAAGCAACAAACATGAGGAAGCAGTGAACAACAGCAAGATCTTCCCAGAGGAGACAGAGTAGTGGACAGAAAGGCACTACTCATCTGGATGGCCCAAGTAAGAAGAAGGAACCTACAAAGTTAGGTAGCAAAAATCCTAACATCAAAAGCCTAAGGAACACAGGTAGAGGCAGACCAGCTATTACAGATGTGTTTTCTCAGTGAAAGAGATTTACTATCATTCCAAGATCTGGAAATGCTGCCTTTGTAGTTTCAAGCCACTCCTATTTCAGCTTAACACTGGAAATTCTGTAAAAATGTTCAAATTTGGTCATTCCTAAAAATGCCCTCTTTGGTCCTAAAATCTGCTCTAGCCCCTTTCTTCCTAATCATGCCTCTTGAAAAAGTAGTTTCTATTGATGGCCTTAATGACCTTAACTCAAATTCACTTTTTTTTTGTTTGTTTGTTTTGGTGGAACCAGGGATTGAACTCAGGCCCTTGCACTTGCCAAGCAGGCACTTATTGTACTGAGCTATCTCCCCAGCCCCTCAAATTCATTTTATTAACCACAATGTGATTTCTGTCCCTAGTAATCACAGTTGTCAAATAATGTTAAATACAGATAACTATTTAGCCATTCCTGCACTTAAGCATCAGAACCACCTGCAACTCTTGCTATCTGCAGCTTCTTTCCTTCCTAACAGTAGGATACTGCAGATGCAGTCACTGGGCAAGTGCACCTTCAGCTCTCCATCTCCTGGCTGTGTCTGGGTCCTCCCATCTGCCTGGATTTGCAGCCAGTCTCATGGGCAGGAGCTGAGAAGAATGTTTTCGAGAGGGGCTGCTGCTCTCTGTACTCAGGAAGTTAGATGACAGGTCCTGGTGAGGCGCGTGAACTTAATTCCTAGCTTCAAATATAGGGTGTAATATTGATTCTCAATCAGACAAAACGTTTAGTCCCTCTATGCCACACAAGGAGCCCAAACCATGACTTTTGCTTCCTCATACAGAACATTTTCCTCCAGGGCTTGTCTGGTTGGTTTCTCCCAGTGCTTTCCTCTGGAGTTCATATTCCGCTTACCTACTCCTAATTCTTTCTAGCATGGACCTTTCTTAGAATCTCCAAAGACAGGTATATAATTCTAACAGCTTTCTCCCTCTCGCACTGCCAAAACTCAACACACCTACAAAAGTATGTTGTCCTTCTGCATGCCCTAGAAAAGCTGCCACCTCATTCAAGTGAGAATTTTGAAACAGTTTTATTTTGTTTTGGTTAGAGATTGAACTTGGAGACCATTGCATTAAGTTTTTTTTTTTTTTAGGCGGAGTCTCACTATGTATTTCAGACTGGCCTTGAACTTGTGGCAATCCTCTTATTTCAGCCTCCTGAAATTAGGTACTTACAAAAATGTCTGGCTCCTGCCTTTTCAATGTCTTCTCCCTGGTGATCCAGGCAGGTCTTTCCTCTGAATTTTCAACTACATTTACTACACATTGCCTTGGTTTGTGGGTGTGCTTAATGGTAATATGCTTCCTAAATGTAGGGCCTCAGATTTATTTATCACAGTATCACCCCTATTTAATACAATGTTAGCCCAAGGGACAACCAATAAATTCTTATGAAATAAACATAAATATTTTTAGAGAAAAACAATACAAGATTCTGAGCTTACCCAAAAAGGAATTCTATTTGTCAGTAAGGAAGCTACAGGGCGTTGTACTACTTGCACAGGACCCACAGCGAAGCACTGGGAGAAGCAGTGAAGGAAGCTAGGACTGATGCAAGGACTCTGGCATAAAAACATCACATCTTTCTCATATCCTGGAAGTCAAGAAGGTACACAAAACTCAGCCCGAAGTGGGAATGACAAGAAAAACATATGCCTTACAATGAGTTATGTTTTGACTATGTCTAGCTGTCCTCCCAAAGCCTCATGCAGTCATAGGCAGGGCTTTTTCAGAGGTGGCTGGATCTACAGTGTATGATGCTGAGACTGATTCACGGCACAGTGCTAGGCTCAGGACACCAGGATTGAAGGTGTGACTGCTACCTGCCATGAGTATCCTGGATAAGATGTAAGAGATAGAAAGAGCTGTGGTCGCCTCTTGTGGCTTTGCTCCCTTCTGCTCCCCATGACTTACTTCTCTGCCACATGCTTCTCTACCTTGAAGCCAGCTGATTTTGGACTGAAATCTCTACAAACTGTGAGCTAAATAAACTTTTCCTCCTTTAACTTTAGGTGTGAGGTGTTTTGTTTCAATAGTGAGAAAAGACGGTACTTACTACCCGGTTTTCTCAATTCATTTATGCCTAGCCTCAGGTATCCATGAGTTCCTTGCCAAGGACTGGAAGAAGTCAGATTACCTTCTGAAAACCTAGACATAAATAACTTGACACCAAGAGGCCAGGGGCAGAAGAGGCAGGGAATAAGGACTGTGGGTAAAGAACAGCATAAACAACTCCTAAAACAGCAGATTCAATTCAATCAGCTTTACTAAATGCTTACTAAGCTCATGGCACTGTGCTAGGCAAATTTTCAGCACAAAGGCTTAAAGTCAAGTTTTACTGCCATAATTAAATAGACCAGAGGTGACAGATATGGTGATAAGCTTGATTATTTATTGTAATATCACTTTGTGACATTAAATATATATCTATAATCTCTCAGTCTACAAATAGCAAATTAAAAAAGAATGAAACAGATTAATATGTTTGGCTTTTATAACCCATTTATTGGCAACTAAAAAAAGCTTTTACTCTTCCCATGCTGTATATTAATTTTACATATTTTTAATTAAACAGCTATTTCTATTTAAGGATGTTCATAAGTTTTAAAGGTATATTGCTTCTTAGATAAACTGGTGATTTTTATACTGATGTGAAGGACAACAATAACATGAACAATTATTAATTTTTATTTGTTTTTTGATGTATTTTTTCATTTATATATTTGGTACAGAATCTCACTATGCAGCTCAGACTCATAGTGATCCTCCTGTTTTCAGTGCCTCCAGTGCTGGGATTACAGGCATGTACCACTACTCCTGGACTCAGTCACAGACTCAGCACACCCTGGGGGCGGGGCCAGTGCAGCACGCAGGACTAGGGATCAAACCCTGGTCCCTGTACTTGGCCAAAGCAGGTGCTTAGTCTACTGAGCTATCTTGCTGGCCCAATATGAACAATTATTAACAACTGTTTATGCTGCAACCAGTACTATCCACTTTGGAAGTCTCAAAGTCTCACAATTTATGATTCCTGTCATTTGGGCTCCTACACCATGGTCAAGGGGAAGAACACTAAGTCCTGAGCCTGGTGACAGAGAAGTTGACAAAATGCACAGAAAACAGGGTCTAGACGATCTAAGCTGCCTTCAAGAGACAAAGAGATTACAACTGGAATGGGCAGAACTGAAAGTAATGGTGCTCAAAATTATTCACCTGAGGAACCCTGGAAAGTCATAAAAATTATGTCAGGCTCCAAAGGGCTGTTTCTGGGGGGCTGTAATTATCAATTAATATATATTAATAATTACTCTAAATATTAAAACTACAAAGTATTAAAAATATCAGTTCATTAAAATAAACACATTTTCAAAATTAAAATTATACTATTTCAAAGGATTAAAAATGAGAGAAAAGAGTTACCATTGTCTCTGGTTTGGCAGGCAACTTCAATGTCTGACTTAAGAGACACAGCTGCACCCTAAGCGGGGAAGAATCACCACCCAAACCTCCTACAGGAAGAACTCTTGTTCTGTATTCATGCCTGCCTGCTACCCGACTTGCTTTCCCCTGTTTGATCCTGATTTAATCAACTTTACCTGTGTAATTATACTCATCATCTTAATTGACCATAGTTTTGTCCCATCTCATGCTTACCTTGTGATTTACCCACCCTGGACCCACACCTCACCTCATGCATTTGCTCTATAAAAATCCCTAGGAAAGACAAGGTCCTTAGCAACCCACTGGAGACTCCATCTGACTCTCTCAGACAGAAGCTTTCTTTCCCCCAATAAATATATATTCTGCTTGTAATCTCCACTGTCCTTAAAATTCATTCTTCAATTTTAGAGAATACAAACTTGTACTAGACATCTATCCGGTTGGGAGTTTCTTTCCCCTTTATCAGATGGAGACCCAAACTTCCAAGGATACAAACACTCTTAACAGCTCAGCTGTAACAGAAGTAACTCCCTGGTGATTTATTTATTAAGACATGAAGAAGGCTGGTTAGGGCTGGGGGTGGGGAACTGCACTACTGGGCCAGGACTGCTCTCCACACAGAAGCTTCTCCGCCTCCAGGGAGCGTCTACTACCCAGAGCAACATTCCCTGCAGACCACGTCAGGCTCTGCCTCTCTGGCGCCTCCTTTGTGCCTTGCCAGTGCAGGCTCAAACTGCAAATGGATCCCCCCACCCCCCAACTGCCTTGCCAGAGCTTCTCAAGGCTGTGTTTACTAACTGTAAAATCCTTTCTTTGCTGGAGTCGGGAAGACTTCAGACATTTCTTGATCTGGCTGTTTCCAAAAGCAAATTTAACATCTGCCACGTAGCCAGTTTTTCCCTGCCAATGATCATGTGAGTTTGCCATTCTGTCCCTGTGCATCTTGTAAAAACAGTTCCTGGAGCATCATATGTCACAGATCTAGTTGCCATAAACTGAAAACATTTTCTTCATATTTTATGGCACGAACAAAAAGCATTCTGGATGTCATTTGCATACAGTCCATCTCTGGCCAAAAACTTGGTTTGTGTTTATGGATCAACAGAGAAAAGGAGATGGCCCTTACCATAGTTAAATTTATTATCAAAGTCAGTGTTCAATAGCATATATTCTTCTATTTAAATTTTGTAATGCTTAGTGTTCTAAAATTATTCTGCTTAAGTATAACTATGGTTAATGTACCAAGTTTGTAGCTAACAGTATTTTATACCTGAGAGAAGCATTAAGGACACAGAAGCTTCATCTTGGTTTCTTCAATTAAAAAAAAAGAAAAGAAAAATTCATAGTGCATAGTTTTCAGCCCTTTTTAATTTTATTTTTTAGAAAACATTCATTAAGACTTTCTAATAAGACGTAAGATTGTGTGTGTGTGTGTGTGTGTGTGTGTGTGTGTGTGTGTGTGTGTGTTAGGG
>PVJA010000044.1:29265-162485 GCA_004027025.1 Myocastor coypus | reverse complement strand
GATTCAGACCAACCTTCCTCTTGAGGATAGTCAGAAAATATGGACAAAACATTAAAGGAAAACAAAACAAAAAGCCTTGATGTCCAAGGAGCACTGACAAATTAAATTTTCCACACATAAAAATTAATTCTACATGTGTGGCATATAGTAACACATTATGAAGTGTTTTTGTAACTGATGGTAGGGGGAGGAGGATTTCTTTAAACAGGACACAAAAGACACCTATTATTAAAACAGACATGAGTTATGTATGTACCTCAGGTGTAGAGCATTACCTAACAAGTTCAAGGACCAGGTTTTTGTCCTCAGTGTGTGCGTGCGCATGCACGCATGCACGTGCGCGTGCACCCACACACACACAGCCAATGAAGGATTTTAAATTGTTGTGACTTTGCCTTTGGGTATACCAACTGGGAACACCCCAGATTCTCTCAACAGTCCAGTGGTGAATAACTTGTGGAATATTCATAAAATACTACAAAGCATGAAAATGGAAGACTCTCAGGTACACAAGAACATACGGCATGATTCCATATGTTCAAAATCAGTCAAAATTGTGATAAAACGAAAAATTAGAAAGTAGTAGGAAAAAGAAAAAGCAGTATAACAGTTACCTGTAGATAGAAGAGAAAAACAGTGATACCAAAGGTCACTGAAGGGCTATTCTATTCCGACCTTAAGATGGTTATTCTAAAATAATTCATTAAGTTTTGAATTTTCCTTTTTTATTTCATGTACTGTCTGTCTGTTTGCCTGCCTGCTTGCCTGCGTATCTATCCATCTATCTGTGTGGTGCCTAGGGATGGAACCCAAGGCCTTGTGCATACCAGACAGGTGCTCTATCAATGAGCTATATCTCCAATCCTTATACTATTTTCTGACTTCACAAAAAAAAAAAAAAAAAAAGATTTAAAGCAAAACAGAAATAAAATTAATACTAAGAGTAATGGTATCTTTGCCGAACCATGTGCTTTTTTCCCCTGTACTCATGCAGCTTCCCTGCCTAGAAAACCACACAGGCATATCTCAATTATTCTTCTGCCAAACTAACTGGAAACTGTCATTCAAAACACAGCCTGAAAAAAAAAAAAAAGAAAAAAGAAAAAAAAAGACTCAGCCTGAGTGTCACTCTCATGAGACACCTTTTCATGAGAATGCCTGGCCCAAATTCCAGATCTGCCATTCACTTGTTATGTAACTTTGGTCAAGGTAACTTAGTTTCTGTAGCTTTCTCATCCATAAAACAGGATAAAATATACTACCTGCCTCAAGGGGCCATAGTGCAGATAAAATGGGTAAATATTAGTAAGGTGCTTAAAATGTTCTGGGGCAAAACATTTTACATGGTAAGTATAAGCTATTATTCTTACCAATACACTCTTTTTTTTTTTTTTTAAAGAAACTTTCAAAGCAGACGCTTTAGACCACTGAGCCATCCTGCTGGGCCCCCCAATACACTCTTATAACCTCCTTTTTCCCCACACTTGCTCTGTTAGATACTCTTCCTCCATGTTCCCATGGCCCAGTATCGTACAGACTTTATTTTCTCGTATACAGCTTCTACAGATAGTTAATTCTTAAAGAGCAGAGATTAAATCTTCAAATCTCAATTCACCAGTGTGTATCACAGTGCCTGGCTCAATGACTATGTGCAGAATGAATAAGCTGACTCTCGGAGCTTGATGAGATTCTTACAGCAATTAACTGAGAATACAGTGTAGTCTTTCTCTAGATACCTGTTGCAAGGCTATTGTGTGGCTCAAACAATAAATACTGTGAACATTTTTTTTAGGGATGAAACTATTGAGGGTTTTACTGTCCCATTAAAATCACAAGATTCTTATTAAGTTGTAAGTGCAGAAAGGGCTTTAAGAGATAATAATGAGGGCAGGGGATGTAGCTCAACAGTAGAAGTGCTAAAGGTCCTTGTTTTGAGTCCCAGTACCCAAAAAGAAAGAGAGACAGAGATAATGAATTAATGTAACATAAAACTGCCAACTGTCCGGGCGTGGTGGCGCATGCCTGTAATCCCAGCACTTGGGAGGCTGAGGCAGGAGGATTGGTGTGAGCTCGAGACCAGCCTGGGCTACAAAAGTGAGCTCAAGGCCAGCCTCAACTGCATACTGAGACCCTGTCTCAAAAAGACAAAAAAAAGAAAAAAAAAAAAATAAAAATAAAATAAAATAAAACTGCCAACTGATATGGTCTAAGATTTTCATTATTTTGGTTAAAAATATTTTGCAATGAAACTTTCCAATTTTCAACCTTTAAATGTTTCTCACTTGGGTTACTAGTAACTCATGTATGTCAAATCAAACATCTGTGCATGTGAACATCCACAGCAGCATTACAGCCAAACAGCAGAACCAAACTATGTATCCATCGCCAAATGATGAATGGATAAACAGAGGTTCACATATACAGAAGAGAATTACTCAGTAACAGTAAAAGTACATATGCTACCACTGATACACACTACAATATGGATAACCTCAGATATACTCAATGGAGGAAGCTAGACTTAAATGGTTATATACTGTATGATCCCATTTACACAGAATGTGCAAAAAGGCAAATCTAAGTGTTATATACCTAAAATGGGTGAATTTTATGGCATGTAAATTATGCCTCAGTGAAAAAAAATTTTAATGCAAATATTTAGCATCTTTTCATGTATGGCCAGCTATAAATACCACCCACACATGAGGGATCAAGTCATATAGAGAAGGCGGCTTAACAAGAAGTCAGCTTTTAAAATTGAACTTAAGTTTCTTTTCTTTGTTTCCTTTCCTTTCCTTTCCTTTTTTTGACATTGAGAATTGAATTCTGGACCTAACACTTGCCAGGCTGGCACTGTGCCTCTTAGCTAAATCCTCAGCTTAGAAGCTAAACAAACAGGGCTGGCAAGATAGCTCAATGGTCTAAAGCGCCTGCTTAAGCAAGTGCACAGAGACTGTGGTTCAATCCCCAGTACCCTATGGTGTGCCAGCCCCACCTCCAGGGCAGGCTGAGCCATCCATAACAAAAATAAATAAAGTTAAAAAAATACAGCTTTAAAAAACTAAAATTAATTGTCCATTTTAAATATCTTTTAAAACCCAAATCCAGCAGGGGGTGTGGCTCAGTGGTAGAGTGCACGCTATGGCTTCAATCCTTACCATCAAAAAAAGGAAAGAGCATAGTGAGACTCTGTCTCAAAAAAGAAAAAGAAAAAAAAGCCAAAAAAAGGGAAAGAAAAGCCCAAAATCCTGGACACATGTTTTTTAATCCAGCAATAAAAATGATGTTAATAAATAGGCTTTCAGGGTCATTTGCTTAGTTCATCCCACCTGTACACACATACACTCTTGCCTCACCTGCACTTACAATTACAAACATACGAACGAAAAATAAAGGGCTGGTGTAACAGCTCAGCAGGCTAAGCAGGCACAGGGACAAGGGTCTAATTCCTAGCACCACAGGCAGTGCCGGCTCTGCCCCCAGGTGTGCTGAGCTAGCCACAGAGTCCAGGGGTGGTGGAGCCTGACTGTGATCCCAGCACTGGGATGGCTGAAAACAGGAGGGTGACTACCAGTCCAAGCTATGTAGTGAGACCCTGTACCAAATGCATTTTTTAAAAAAGGTAACTACAACTATAATGTATAATGTGATTTTTTAAAAAAGATATACACATAGAATAAACAGGAGTTTTAAGTAGGGTCTAACCTTTAAAAATGCACAATACTCTTATACAAGTGTACTACAGCACTTCAAATTAAATTCTACAAGTCTTAAAATGCTGTCCAATTAAGCAATTTCCAGTTGCTCAACTGGAAGTGTTAAATTGGATACTCCTTAAAGTAGGTCGCAGGCTTGACCATTCAAGTATTTGGTAACTTGTGAAGTCATCTGTCATGATGAGACTAGACTTGGAAAACCCAAGAGAAACTACACTGGCTGAGTATCAATTGTCTGTTGTATTTTCTTCAAATTTCAGGTTTATTTATCTCAGATTCTCGAACAGGGAAATAACGTGAAAGAAGCGTTTGTGAAGGAGTAAATTTCACATCACTGTTTAAAAAATGTCTTTTGCTTCCTGCCCTTTGTCATCTCATCTACAGTCTCCGGTGCCAGTTAATCCTTCTTTTGAAATGTTCAGCTTTAGTCCTCTCTTTCCACTTCTACTCACTATTACAGTACTAAGCTGTGTTGGGAGGTAACTAGGACAGGAAAACTAGGAAAAAAAAAAAAAAGAGAAAAAACCTACTAAAGACACTCGGCACAATGAAGGGAGTAGGGGAAACAGTTCTCCAAGTGGGCTTCCCAGACTGGCAGCCACTGCAGCAGCAGCTTGGGTATCTGGGAGACAGGTCTTACCATAGAACTACTGAGCCAGAAACTAACCACCAGCAAGCCCTCCCAGTGATTCCGATATAGGCTAACATTGAAAAATCAGTGGTATATCTACAAGTAGAAGAGAAAGGAAAGTGCCCGAATGAGTAATTTGGGGACCTACTAAGAATTTCTACCATGATGTCCCTTCAATCTCTGACTCTATTAAAAAGAAACTCTTCTCCAAACTGGATCTCCAAGTGTTACTCACTTCTGATGTCACACCTCTCCCACACTCCCACACTGCCTAGGCTCAATCTCTCCCCTTCATTCTCCACCCAATATCATACAAATCCTGTTGCTTTCATGATTGGGGCGCAAGACAGTCATGGAGAAAAAAATGTACCTTTTGTGGAAAATTGTTATTGAAAAGGTGCTGCAAGTCAGCAAAAAAAAAAAAAAGAAAAAAGTGAGTTATTCAACAAAAGGTTTGGAATAACTGGTTATAGCCTTTGTAAGAGTAAAGAGTGGGAAGCTATATTCCTTACTTCAGGGTCTTGCTGCACATGCCAAAATAAAATTCCAGGTAAGTCAAATACTTCAATTAAAAATCCAAACTGAACATAAAAGTAGCAGATAAAATGATAGGTAAATACATAATCTGGAATTAGAAAATGTCATCCTAAAAGCAAAATTTCACCTCAAAGGCATAAAAGAAATTGCTAATAAATTTTATTGCATAAGTATCTAAAGCTGGCTACATTAGCCTGCACCTGCAGCCCCAGATAATTGGGATGCTGAGGCATGAGTGTGGTTTAAACCCTGGAGTTTGACATTTAAAGCCAGCATGAAGGTAGCTAGTCTTAACCACACAGAATCATTCTCAAATGCAAAACAAAACAAAATTAAAAGCATGATCTTTTTGTGATTTAGAAAAATTTCAATTTTTGGATCACCTGGCAAACTGGTAAAGATTAAAAAGGCAGACAATGCAAAGATGTGGAAACAGAGGCACTACCATACACTGATGGTGGGACACAACTGGAGACCAGGCATAGTGGAGAGTTCTTTTTCAGTGGGTTGAGTTGGAGATTGGTAGGAATACTGGGAAAGAAATTTTTAATAAGTCTCCAAATTCTCTCCTCTTATTGGTCCATTCCTATTTCAATGCTTTTCTACAACACAGTCTAACAAAACTGAAAATATCCATTTATTTTATATAGCAATTTTACTACTAAGAATTCTACAAAAAAAAAAAAAATACAAGACCACCTAAAACTCATACATATACAAATGTGTTCATGCCAAGATGTTGATCACTACTATTGTTTGTAATCCTGAACTGACAACAATCTTCATGTTAACAACAATTAAGGAACTGGTAATAAAAGTATTTTGGGGCATGGTAATACATCTAATCTCAGCTACTTAGGTGGCTGAGGCAAAAGTGTCACAAGTTTGAGGAGTCTTGGAAAGAGCAATATACTATCTCAACCAAACAAGAGATGAAGATGTAACTCAGTGTTGGCTGGGTTTCATTTCATTGTAATGTATTTATATCTATCAAATTATAGCCTCTGAGTTTATAATTTTATAGATATTTAATAGCTCACTGATCTCTGGAAGTTGCTGTAAGTTTATTTTGAAAATGAATAAATATAGAGAAAAAAATGAAGATAGCCTATCTTTCCAAAATGAAGTTACCTCAGATTAACTACATTGTTAATAAGAAGATTCCTCCAGCTAGTAAGTGGAGACAAAACACAAAATTATCAGGATTTCGCAAACCCTAGGCACTGATTTTCAGTAGCTGGAAACATCATGGTACACTGATAGACAACTGGCTATGTATCTCTTTTTTTTTTTTAAGCTTTTTTAAAAATTCATTTAATGAGAAAAAAGATAAAATAGCAATGAAACAGTTTCAAAACAAGTTAGTAGGATGGTTACAACAATTAATACCATGCATATTGTTGTCTTCATAGTAGTTATTCAGAGGACAAGCTGTAGACCTGATAGCTTGTCTAAATAATATTAGTACAAACTTTTATTCTCAATGAACTAAGGGCTATATATCTATCCTAACTCTCTTGTACGTGTGTGTGTGTATATATAATATATATATTTTTTTCTTTTTAAAGTTTCTAATACTAGGAGAAAATATCATACCATGTCTTATAAATAGATTGTAAGTCAGAAATACAGTACAAATTATAAAACAAAAAGTATAATATTCAGAAATTGACTTGACCATGCTTACTGGTGGTCAAGTCTCACTTGTGGGACTGAGCTACTGTTATTTCCTTTATATCTACCTTGTAGACCCAAACAGAATCATGACTCACAGGGTGCAGGAGAAGTCCATTTGTAGAATGTGCTGATGGACACATTCTACAGCTGTACACAAAAGAATAGTTGAAAGATGGCTGTTGTATACCTCTTTTTCTCCCATGTTTAATTACTTGTCCTATTTGATGGGTTCTTTATATTCTCCTTTATGGAGTTGTGGTCATTTTTGATCTTCTTTAGAATATCTTTTAGTAAACTGTGCAGGGTTGACTTTGTCATCATGAAATTCTTTAGTTGTTCTTTTTTTAATTTTTTTTTCTTGTTTCAGAACTTTTGTTTGTTTGTTTATTTATTTTTATGGCCAGCTCAGCCTGGCCTGAGAGCAGGGCTGGCACGGCATGTGGTGCCGGGGATTGAACCACAGTCCCTGCAGCTGCCAAAGCTTTCCTAAGCAGGCGCTTTAGACCACTAAGCCATCCTGCCAGGCCCCTCTTTAGTTGTTCTTTGTCCTGGAAGGATTTCACTTCTCCATAGAACCTGAAAGAGAGTTTTGCAGGGTACACCAGTCTGGGCTGGAATTTGTTTTCTTGCAAGACTTGAAGTGCTTTGCTCCATGCTCTTTTTGACTTGATGGTTTGTAAAGAGAAATCCACTATTATTCTGATGGGTTTTCCTTTTTTTTTTTTTTTTTTAAGAATTTTTTATTTTATTTTATTTTATTTTTCTTGTTTCAGAACTTTATTTATTTATTTGTATGGCCAGCTCAGCCTGCCCTGAGGGCAGGGCTGATGCAGCATGTGGTGCCAGGAATTGAACCGCGGTCCCTGCAGCCACCTAAGCTTTCCTAAGCAGGCGCTTTAGACCACTGAGACATCCTGCCAGGCCCTGTGATGGGTTTTCCTTTAAATGTGATCTGTTTCTTTTCTCTAGTGGCTTTTAGCATACTGTTCCTGTGCTGAATTTCTGGGATCTTGATTATTATATGTGTGGGAGTGGTTTTAATTGGGTTGATGTTATTTGCAGTTCTACATGCTTCAGTTCTCTGAATGTCAAATTGTTTCCCCATATTTAGGAAGTATTCTGCTATTATTTCTGCCCATATTCTTTTTATATCATTTGTATTGACTCCTTCTTTCTCATTGATGCCTATTAGTCTTATGTTGTTCATCTTTGTATCATCCTGCAGATGTTGAATAACTTTTTCTTGCATCCTAGTTGTTATTAAGAGACCTTTTCTTACCTCTTCACTAGCTGCAATGGTATCTTTAAGGTTTCAAAGTCTATTTTCACTTTCTTTGAAATGGTTTTGCCAGCTTGAGACTGAGGTTTTAAGTTCCTGTACAGCACCTTTCAATCTGCTTCATACATTCTACTACTTTCCTACATTGTTCATTTAAGGATTCCATTATTTTTCTATTCTCTATTTTTTTTGTCAGTGTCATTAGAAGCACTTAGTACTTTTTATTATAGGTATTATTTCTTTTTTTACTTCAGAAATTATTTCTTTTTTTTAAAGATTTTATATTTATTTCTCTTAAACCTCATTTATTTGTTTGTTTATGGCTGGCTCAGCCCGCCCTGGGGTGGGGGTGCGCAGCACATGGTGCCAGGGATCGAGGAGCAGTCGCAGTGCTTGCCTTAAGTTTCCTCCGCAGGCACTTTAGACCACTGAGCCATCTCGCTGGCCCCAGAAATTATTATTATTTTTTTTTAACTTCAGATGCTATTATTTCAGAGATTTCAGGTGTGTAATTCACAATTTCTTCTATGCTATTGTCTTCTGTATTTGTTCTGGGTGGGCTTGGGGCCTGAGAGCATATTTTGCTCCTTCTCTTTGTTATTTTGTATAGCCCTGCCTTCTGACATTTGGTGTAGAGCTTTGGTAGAGTTCTTACCTTAGCACCAGGTTCTCATCTACCAAGTTCAAAGTTGTCCAGGCGAGTGTGGCTTGGGTCTGGCTGCTGAGCTCCACTTCTTCCTGCTTACAGCCCGTGGAGATGAACCTGCTATGCTACTCTGGCAAGATGTTCTGCTCCTGGATCAGCTAGGTGGGTCTTGTTGCTAGTCTCTTTGCAGGGAGTTTGGTGGCAGTTTTCCACACAGGGTGCACTGTGCCTGCTTGCTGGGTTGAATGAGTTTCCAGCCAGCCCAGGGCGGTATCACTCAAACGCTAAGCCTCATTGCTGGGTCAAATGAGTTTCCAGGGGGCCCAGGGCTGTCTACATCACACACCGGGCCTGACTGCTGGGTCAAATGAGTTTCTAGTGGGCCCAGGGTGATCTCGCTCATGCACCAGACCTGGTTATGGGGTTGAATCTGGCTATGTACCTCTTAAAGAAGGTTCACACTACTTCTTACAAAGAATTCTTGTTAAACAAAAATACACAAATTAGACCAAACTCCAAGATATAAATTTTACATAAAATGTAAGGTAGATGTTATGGTTTATGTCTAGATGTCACCTACAATCTCACATACTTACTGGCAGGGATTTTGGAAGGTATATTATGAAGGCTGGTACATCTGACTTGTAGTTACAAGGTGACAACTGTAGGAAGAGGCAGATCACTGGCAACATAGGTAGAAGGGTTTCTCTCTCAAATTCCTCCCTCCCCTCTGCTTCTTGTCTGCTGTAAAATCAGCAGCTATTCCTCAGCCATGTACCTCAGCCATGACTTGGTGCTTGCCCAGCATAAATTGACACTGAGCTGAAATTAATCTATCCTCTTTTAAGTTGTGGATGTCAGGTGTTGTATCTCGATGACAGAAAAGTGGCTAACACAGTAGTGGAATGGATAAAACTCTGAAATGATGCAATTAGCAAAATCTAGACTGTGAGAAACTACAGGTTCAATGACCAAGTCTGCTTTTAAGCTAAACTGAGAGGAGAAAGAGTGCGAGGAATGTAACAGATAAAAGGGGGCTTAGGAAACATTCACTAAATACTGCATGATCCCTTTTTTGCAAATCAGTATAAACAAACCAAATTTAACAAAAAAATAGTTTTTTCAAATAAAATAATGACACTGGATCCCCTGAACAGAGGTAGCATGATTAGTGTGCCTGAAAAAGCCTAAAGATTAGATTGTAAGAAAAGAAAATAGAAGCTGTGCTTCAGAGACCTGCATTATTTTGTCAGTTTGTTAAGATGTGGGTCTGAAATAGCCAAGTATTAGTGTTTTTTGAAAGATGTGAATTGTACACAATTGCCTGGGTAAATGGGTCAGAACCCTGACAAGAGACAAGTGGAAGGAAATAAATCCAGTCACAGTATTTTCTCTAGTAAAAAATGAGATGTAATACCTCAGAATACCACCAAAATGGGTGGTATCCTTTGGAAGACAACATGACACACAATATCAGTGTTCTGGTCAGGCCTTAAGAGGTGTGAGAAGTGGGTGTCAAGTTCATGTGGAACAGAAAAAAATATCATAGTGAATATGTAGGTAAAGATATATGAGGAGACAAGCAACAACAATCAGAGTTGATGATATATTCCAGAGCAACCAGATAAAAGAAAAAACGTAGTATGATAATTCTTCAGCCACTGTTTGGCACGTTCTCTTTCCAAATCATGCATACACTTTACTGTTTCTAAGGATAAGAATTAAAATACTCTTATATTAAAACACAGAACATTCACTTTTTTTGTATATTATGAAGAAGTAACATTTAGGTTGGAAATGGTGCTATGTGCCTGTAATCTGAGCTCTTCAGAGGTTGTCTAAAAAAGAACCACCCCCTCAAAAAAGAACTACTTTTTGGACATGATAATGGGATTGGACTTGTTCTATTTAATTACTCATCCATTCATTTATCCATTCATTCATTTTTGCAGTACCAGGAACTGAATGTGGGGCCTTGCACTTGCCAGGCAGGCACTTACGCCACTGAACTATATCCACAGCCCTGAACTTGTCCTTTTAAAAAAGTTATGCCTCTTATAGTATACATCAGAATATATTGAGAGGGCCACAGTCCTCTATGGGTCTGTCTAGGGCTGGTGGACATACTGCCAAGAAAGTGCAGACATGATGGTTTCTAGGTAGCACTTTCAGTGCCCTCCATGTGAGCCCTCCAATAGGCTAAACAGTCTGAACACTGCATCAGTACAACCCTATGTGAGACCACTACAGCTTCTGCCTCACTCTTAGACCACTCACTCTGAAGGAAGCTACGTCTTTTATGACCCAGCACCAGAAGTTTCACCCTCAATGCCATGAGATCTCAATGGGTACACAAGTCTGCCCATGAGAAAAGACTACAGAAAGGCATGAACTTTAGGAAATGGGATCATCTGGGTCATCCTGTGGCTTGCCTGGCACTCTATTCACTTAGAATCTATCTCTGCACCAAACTCCTAACCATGATTTTCCAAATCCTTCAGTGTTCATCTCCTACTATGCGCTAATATCATTTCATCCTGCTTCTTCTTGTTTCTTTCTCTCTCTTGACAGAGTTGTACTTACTTTGTAGCCTCTGTACTAACTGTTCCCTCTGCCTAGATTATTTTCCTCACTCATTACCTTATCATTTAGATTTGAGCATAATGGCACCTCTTCACCACACTAGCTGCCCAGTGAAGACGCAATCTACCCTCTTTCTATCCCACACCCCAATTTTAACTCTTTGCAGAACACATCAACATTTGATACTTGAACACATCTGGCTCAATGTTAAACTCCAGCACAATTACTCAACACAGTCAATGTGATTGTAACATCCCCAAAGTTAACTCAGTCAAACACTCCAAGCTTGCAGCTCTGGAAAACGTCCAGCTCCAAACTGTCTTCCTTCACTCTGTCTCAGTCACATTCTTAGTTATCACATCAAACTCAATCTATCTTGCCTCTCCTTCAAACTCAATCCACTGTTTGATGTTTTCAGCTCTCTTTTTCAAGTGTCCCATTATTTGTAAGTTTGTTACCATTAGGAAACTTTCTATTTGCTTCATTTTCTCTCCTGTCTTAATTTTTTTCTTTAACCTGGATGTCATAGGTACTTGTTATCATCACTTCCTTGAAGGAACCTTCAATTCTCTTCCAAGGTCTTCTCTCAAACTTCATAATCCCAGATTCAAAAAGCTGCTTTCTTCATGCCAAGAATATTGGTGAAAAATAATTCAACTCAGTACGTTCGCCATAAATTCAAGATCACTAAATGGCACACTCAAACTACCTAACAGTCTTAGAACTGGCTTTTCAATTTCCATTCACCCAGAGGCTACTCTTACTCATTCCACCTACCTCTACCATACTCTTCTGCCTTTTAGCAAACAGCCTTGACCCTTCAGTGGGAACTTAAAAAGTCATAATGCAACTAGTCTTCCCCCTGATCATTTGTATAAACTCACCTGAATCAGTCTCCATTCTCCCTTCTTTTTCCTATTTCAATAGAAGTGATTCTCCTTCTTCTGAAAAATATAAGCTCTTGATGCTGCCTCCTCTTCTCTACTCCTAAGATTCCAACCTTGCAGTTTGCCCATCTTTTTCTTCCACCATCCATCACTCAGTCTTGCCTGGATTGTTCCCATCTGCTCACATTTAAGGACTATGCTACCTTTGAGGGGGAAAAAAATCTCTGGTCCCATAACACCCCACCCGCTTCTGCTACTATTCCATTTCTCTGCTCCTTTCACAGCCAACTGTCGAGTGTTAAAAATCTGCTATCTGAACTTTCTCACCTCCCATTCACACTCTGTTCAACACACTCCTAAAAAAGACTTCTGCCTACATCACTAGCATTATTCACACCACCAAGCCAATGAATAGTTCATCTCTTCTCTTATAGGGTTTCTCAGCAGCACTAAACTCTTCAGATGTTATGTTTTGATTTCATTCAACCAATAATTATGGTGCAGTAGCCCTTAGCCACACACTGTTCTAGGAACTAGATGAGGATCCAGTGACTTCTACAGCACTTCATTCTCCTGATTTTCCTTCTACATCTTTGATTTTCTTCTCCCTTTCACCTTCTCTCTGACCCCATCCCTAAATGTTAACAGTTATTTAGCACCAGCTTCTTTCTCCTTAAATGGCATCATCCAATCCTATAGTTTTAATTATTACCCATATAACATAGTAAAAGCTTTCACATGTATATCTATAGCTAGGAACTGTCTAGGAACTTCAGTTCTATGTTTAATCATTTATTTTTGAAATTTCTACCTGAGTGTCCCAAAGCACTGCAGATTTAATACTGTTACCTTCACTTTCCGCCAGAACATTCTATGTGCTTTAGTAAATTTTAATAAATGACAGAACATAAGCTTTCAAGCCAGATATACTGATTCCTAGTCCTTCCTCATCTCTCACTTATAATCTACTAGTAAGTCCCATTGAGTATCTTCAGAATCAATCTCAGATGTATTCATTTCTATCCATCCCTCTTGCTATTATCATCTCTTTCCTAAGTTACTCCCAATAACTTCCCAACTGTCCTCTCTTTTGCCATCTTTGTATCCCTTCAATCTGTCTGATATAAATCTTTTATTTTTATAATTTTTATTTATTTATTTTTTGATACAAGGTCTTGCTATACAGTTTAAACTTATAGTGATCTCCCTGCCTCAGACTCCCCAGGACTAGGATTACAGGTGCAAGCCACCATACCTGGTTACAGGACCAGCTCCTCATGCCCAAGGTTCCAGAGACCGTGCAGCATGCAGTACTGGGATTGAACTAGGGTCCTTGCACTTGCCAGGCAGATGCTTAGACCACTGAACTATCTCTCTAGCCCAGTGACACAAACCTTTTAAAAAGTAAATTGGTGTACTCTGCTTAAAACAGTTCAAAGAGCTGTGGCTGGAGCCGGGCATGGTGGTGCACGCCTGTAATCCCAGCACTCGGGAGGCTGAGGCAGGAGGATTGGTGTGAGTTGGAGACCAGCCTGGGCTACCAAAGTGAGCGCAAGGCCAGGCCAGCCTGAACTGCATAGTGAGACCCTGTCTCAAAAAAAGACAAAAAAAAAAAAAAAAAAAAAGAGCTGTGGCTGGAGCTCATTGTTAGCACAAATGCTTAGCATGTTCAAGGACCTACATTCTATCCCCACAAGCCACAACCCCCTAAAAATTCTTCAACAGGAGCACCCAACTAAACTGTGAGCTCCTTTTCTTTGTCTTTCTGATCTTGAAAGATAGGGAATCTGTTTACCTGTTCTCCAACATTACCTTTCTACCCTTCCTCATTTCGCTCCAGCCATACTGACCTTGCAGTTTTGTGACTAAGCTGAGACTTCCTCCTAGGGCTCAGTACATTGGATTCCCTGTTAGAGGCACTCTCTTCTCCAGCTGGCTCCTTCTCAATTTCCAGTCCCAGCTTAAGTGTAAACTCTCTGGTCTTCCCTGACCACTGTATCACCAATGGGCTTTTCCCTGATAGATTCTAGCACATGCTTTATTAATTTTCTTCACAGTACATAACCACCTTATGTTAAAACTTATTCTGAAAATACAAAAAAAAAAAAAAAAAAGAAGAATCAGCCCCGAGATTCTAGTACTATATCCCTTTCTAACTGCTGCTTCTGTTCTACAGTAAGCTCCACTGCATAAAGATTATGTCTTTTTATATGCATATGCAGGACTGTGCACAGTGCCTGATTTACATCAAATACCAATTCTGTTCTGGTGTGAATGAGAAGGAAAGCTAAGGATGACTAAAGAAAAGGATAGCATCACTGAGAAAAGTGAAAGACGAAAGGCATAGTTTTGAGGACAGCTGGTAATTTATTCATCAGTCAACTCCTTGCCAGGCTCTGGGTGAAAGATTGAGTTTCAGAGATAAATAAAAGAAAGTCTTACCCAAAGTCTAGAGGGGACAGATATAATAACAGCTAGTACTTATTAAAGGTCATCTATATACTGGGTATAAGGCTAAGCATTTCAGAGGTATTGTCATTCACTCTTCAAAATAACACTTTAAGGATGGAATTAGAATTATTCCCATTTACTCCTAAGGAAACTGCAGCTTAGAAATGTTAAGCTGCAGGTCATAAAGCTAGAAAGTGATAACATCAGGCTGAATACTTAGATTATTTAATTACAAAATGAAGTTACCAAACAACTATACTACCAGAATTATATTCTGTTATAGAGCACTATGAAAAATGTTAAAATACATATGAAGCACAATGGAGGTAACCAGGAAACTCTGATGAGAAGACTGAGCAGGAAGGTTTCACAAAAGGGGAGTCCTGGGCTAACCCTGAAAGTTTCAGCAGGAGCTTGTTATGCAATACAGCCCAAAGAAACCAGGCATTAAAAACCAACAAACAAACAAAACATGCATCATGCATGCCTAAAGGAACATCACATGCCCAGGAAAGTTCAAAGAACCCCAGTTTTGTTTTGTTTTTTAAGTGAATACAATGACTAACATTGTCAGGAAGATTGGATACAAAACAAAAGATGAAATACCATAAGAAAGCTATACATGAAGTCGTTGGAAGACACAAAGAAGAAGGCTTTTTAGAACCTGAAGGGAATCTGGAAAGACTTCACAGAAATCAGCCTAACTTGGGCCTTGAAAGACATGTTAATCACACTGGATGTAGGCAAGCAAAGCAATGACTTACAAAGAAAAGGCATGGCCATTTGATAAAGCAGGGAAAATGCAGCGAACCATTAGTTTGCAGTTGGATATGACCAGGTTGAGGGAGAGTGGATTATAGGTAGAGATATTGCTAGCATCTGTGTATAGATGTTCTTATCAGTGTCTTACACTTTTTTTGTTTTGTTTTGTTTTTGTCTTTTTGATACAGTGTTTCACTACGCAGTTCAGGCTGGCTTTGAACTCACTTTGTAAGCCAGGCTGGCCGAAAACTCACAGCAATCCAACCACCTTGCCCTAGCCTTCCAAGTGCTGAGATTATTGGCATATACCATCACACCCAGCCTCACTCTTTATTGTAAGAAGTTTGGATTTAATGTTCAGAATGTTTAAATACAGGAGTAACATAACTGCTTAACAAAAATGTTTCAAAGCTCCATTACTAAAACAGTATGTCCCACACTTAGGTATGCGCAATAAAATAGAACCTAGAATACATCTATGCATACTATAATTGAAATTTGGTGTATAATATAAGTGGCATTTCAGGGTCAAGCCTGATAGCTCAGCAGACTAAAGCACCTGCTTAGGCAGAGTGCAGGAGCCAGGGTTCGAATCTTAGTGTGCCATGCCAGCCCCAGCCACAAGGCCGGCTGAGCCAGCAACAGACTGGGCATGGTGGCACACCTGTAATCCCAGCACTTACGGAGGCTGAAAACAGGAGGATCACTATGAGTCCGATCTGTGTAGTGAGACCCTATAGACCCTGCCGTAAATACAAAAAAAAGTGGCATTTGAAATCAGTTGAGAAACAATAAGTCAGTCAATAAATGCCATGGGGACAAGAAGTTATCATTTGAAAAGCAACCTGTTAGTTTTCCTTCTTCATGCTACAAAAATAAAATCTGTTTAGATCAGAATTAAATATAAATATTAATTTATTTAAAGCCAAAATAATACACTACTAAGTAGAATACAAAGTCTACAGGAATTTTTAAAACACGAGACACTGAAGAAATGTTTCTCTGGAGGCTGACTAAAGTGAGCTGCTCACCACCACACCAGTCATCAAGCTTACTGCTAAGATAATAAAGGCAGCACTGGCAGAAGCAGTGGTTCCTATGCCCTGCTGCTCACTAGGACCACGCAGGCCTTCTGAGCTTTTCTTCAGTGAAAGTGTTCACTTAAAAAAAAAAGACATTACTTTTAACAGAAATAATCAGTGATTAATAAATAATTTTCATTAAGAGACAAGAAAAGTGTCTTCATGAAAAGTCGGCAGGCAGTACTATGTAGATGCTTAATGAGAAAACAGCACATTACTACATCCAGTCACCCTGCTGTACAACTGTATACCAGAACTTCCTGCTCCTGTGCCTTAGTATAAATATAAAATGTAATGATTATCTTAAGAAAAGACATATGACAAGGTCAGCAAACTATTACTTTCTTCTGCCTCCCTCTTTCCCCAGGGATCAAACTATGGGCCTCATACACAGCATATTCTAAGCAAGAACTCTACCACTGATACCTCTAGCCCAAAATGTTATTTTTCTTACAGACTGGAAGTGGACTATCTGAAAGACTGGAATGAAGCCTGCTGCAATTATCTCCTTGGTTTAACTTTATTCAGTTCTATAAGGTCAAGAGTTGAAACTATTTAGCAGCATTTTCCTTAGTTATCAAAATATCTGGGTAAGGGCCAGCCAGATAGCTCAGCTGACTAAAGCACCTGCTTAGGCAGACCAGGGACTGGAGTTCCATCCCTTGTATGCTGTGTCGGCCCTGCCCTCAGGGTGTGCTAAGAGGTAAATGAGAATGGGTGTGGTGGCGCACGCCTATAGTCCCAGCATTTGGGAGGCTGCAAACAGGAGGATCATCAAGCATCCTATCTGTATAGTGAGATCCTGCAGACCCTGTACTAAATACATAAATAATAATAATAATAATAATAATAATAATAATAATAATCTGGGTAACTATTAGGCTGGCTGAAAAAAAGCACTTAATTTAGTGAAGATATGGGTTCTAGAATTTACAACCTATCAACCGGGTTATGGTGAACAATCGACTTAGTTACCTTCTTTGAGCAGAAACATGATCACCTGTAGACAAAGAAGGGTGATAATCCTAGACTCTTCTCCATGACAAGGAGTCTGTATAGGAATTTGATGAGCTCAACTTCTTCAAGCCATGATCTCAACTGGTAGTGGACTGGCTAAGGCTTGGCCCTTCTGGGTCTCAAGAGAAAGCTACAGTGTGGCCTACTGAAACTCAAACTTTGACACCCAGCAGATGTGAACCCAGTGTTCCCCTCTTCCACAGTTGTTTCTCTAGGAGTTTGTCCAAGGTGACAGTTTGGCCTGACAGGCTAGTATTCAGCTGAAGACACATCGGAAACCCCCATGTAGGTTCTCGGAATTCTTTCAGTATGTTGCTCTTTTCTTCCTGGTAAGCTGCTTTTGGAAATTCTAAGCAGCACCTCAATCTCCCTGAACTGTAACACCTCAAATTATTTAGCCTACCATCCTCTATCTGGGTTTTTTCTCTTTCTCAGAGCCACAATCTAGAATGTGTCACCAAATAGCCAGAGCTCTTTAATGTTTGAAACAGCTGTTTCATATATTTTGTCCAATGCTTTTGTTGTTTAGAATGGAAGGGCAAATCTGCTGGCACTCTGAACTGGGACTTGCTGGCCACAAGGACAAGGTATTTTGTTACAGCAGGATGCACACAGTGCCTACTCTGAGGTACTCTGTTGTAGCAAGAGGTTTGGAGTAAGATAGGCACGTAATAATCAGGTGAAGAGGAGCCAATACAGTGTCACAAGCCTGTAATCTCAGCTACATGGGAGCTCTGGGTAAGGAATCATCCTGCCTTTTAAAAAAAAAAAAGGTGGACATGTAGCTGAGCCCTAGAGTACTTACCTCCCAGCACATGTTTGGGCCTAGATTCAATACCCAACACTGCAAGTGAAGAAATAAATGAACAGGTGAACAAAGCTACAGATGATATCTGATTTCCTGTTATTAAAAATATGAGCTAGACTTTGTTACCAATACAAGGGAAAGGTATCTTTTAAAGGGGCATGGTGGAGCATGCCTATAATCAAAGTACTTGGGAAGCAGAGGCCAGAAGATCATTACAAGTTCAAAACCTGCCGGGCGTGGTGGCTCACGCCTGTAATCCCAGCACTCAGGAGGCTGAGGCAGGAGGATCAGTGTGAGCTGGAGACCAGCCTGGGCTACAAAAGTGAGCTCAAGGCCAGCCTCAACTGCATAGCGAGACCCTGTCTCAAAAAGACAAAAAAGTAGCCGGGCATGGTGGCTCATGCCTATAATCCCAGCACTAGGGAGGCTGAGGCAGGAGGATTGGTGTGAGTTCGAGACCAGCCTGGGCTACAAAAGTGAGCTCAAGGCCAGCCTCAACTGCATAGCGAGACCCTGTCTCAAAAAGACAGAAAAAAAAAAAAAAAAAAGCTCAAAACCAGGCTAGGCTACATAGTTAGCCAGCTTGAACTATATAGTGTGATCTTGTCTCAAACAAAGAAAGAAGGAAACATGAAAATGAAAGGAAGGAAGGGAGGGAGGGAGGAAGGGGCATCTTTTAATGCTGATAAAAACTGTCCAGCTAAAATCTGACAGCAAATAAAATTAAACTTCTAAAATGAAATAGATTATTCAACAAACAAAAGATGAAAGAGGTCACTGCCACCACACCTTTACTAGAAGTACTGGAAACTCTTCAGGGCAAAGGAAATAATACAGATGTGAATTCAGATCTTAAAAAAGAAAAAGAAAGACCCTAGACATGGCAAACATGTATGTTAATACAAAAGACATTGTGTGTATTTTTTATTTTTAGGTGCTGGGGAATGGAACCTAAGGTCTTATATATGCTCAGTGTATGTTCTACCACTGAGCTACATTACATCCCCAGCCATAACAAAAAACACTTCTTTTTTATATTTTACTTTTGTGTGTGTGTGTGTGTGTGTGTGTGTGATATCAAGGATTAAACTCAGGACCTTGTGCTTGCCAGGCAAACACTTATTCCACTGATCTTTTTTACATTTTAATTGTCATTAAAGCCAAGCATGATGACATACACCTATAATCCAAGCACTGGGGAGGCTAAGGCTGGAGAATCTCTGTGAATTCCAAGCCAGCCCGAGTTTCAAAGTGAAACCCTATCTTAAAAAAACAAACAAACCAAAAAACCCAAGGGCCTCTTATGCAGCTCAGCAGACTAAACACTTGATTAGGAAAGCACAAAGGCCAGGGTTCAATCCCTGACACCAAATGCTGCACCTGCCCCATCCCCAGGTGCACTGAACTGGAGATGGAGTCCAGTCGAGGCGGTGCACGCTTGTAATGCCAGTACTAGGGAGGCAGAAGTTAAGAGGATCACTACCAGTCCAATGGGCTGCATAGCGAGACCCTGAGTGCATGCATGTGCGCGCGCACACACACACACACACACACACAATGGTAAGGCTGGCCAAATAGCTCAGTGGATTAAAGCACCTGTAAGCAGGCATAGCACTCCCCAACCCCCTGGGCACACTGAGACAGCAACTGAGACTGGATGTTGTGGCCCACACCTGTAATCCCAGCTCTTGGGAGGCTATAAACACGTGGATCACTATGAATCTGATCTAGTAGTGAGACCCTGAAAGCCCTGTAGACCCTTCCCTAAAAAAAAAAAAAAAAAAAAAAAAAAAGAGTTATAGACTTAAACCTAACCATGCAGAAAGTGGCATAAATGTAACTGGCCTAAACACTTCAATTAAAAAGCAAAGATAGAATATAAGAGAACCTGTGCTGTAATATCCTATAACTCAGAGGTGTCCCAAATTTTCTGGTCAAGGAGATTGTGGGACCTCAGAGGAAAGGGATAAATGAACTATAGTGCGTCTAAGGAGAGTCACCCAGACAAAAACATTCTCTCAGGCTTTCACAGAAAGCAAACTGGACAAGAAATGGCCGTAACTCGTCCTGAAAGCTGACCCTAACAACAGTTCTACAAAGTACTGTATATAGTCCCAAACTTAATCCTGAGAGGATTTGACCTTGGAAGATACAAAAAAATGAATGTTTTGTTATACAGGTCTTGCTTTGACTTGCCCTTGATCATCCAGCAAAAAAAAGCTTGATTACAATGCATGAAACGCAGAGCTAGATTGATGAGATGAGCTGTAGGAAGCTTGGATCAATAGCCTCCAACATTGCAAGCTTCACTGATGGCCCACTGCAATTACAGAACATTTGACTGTGTATGCATCTGCTTCCTCTTAGTCCAAAAAGAAGAATTTTCTTTTCTTTTCTTTTTTCTTCTTAGCAACATCAATAGGAAGGTGGATCATGCCCACACACTGTGCTCTATAGAACTATTGTGAGGACAATATGCAATGTGTCAACCGTTTAAAAAAAGAAAGGGGAAAGGAAAGAAAAAAAAGTAATGTTTATTGAAAGTGTTAATGTTTAATTGTTTGATCCATCTTATATACCTATATCTATTAATCTAAACTGATCTGATGATAAAAATATGTAATATAACCATTGTTAAATTTAAATAATAAAAAAGAAAAAAAAAAGCAAAGATAGTAAGATCTACTTATCACCTTAAAAAAACCATCAAACAATTAAAAAATTGATGAGTTAAAAGGATGGAAATGTACAATGGGCTTTAGCAAGCAGGAGCAACCTCTAGTAGTGCACAATGCAGACTTGGGGACCAGGAACATTATGAGCAACAAAAGGCAGCATTTTATTCAGCTATTACTACAAGGAACACAATCTATAGGACACACCATTCTAAACATGTATATAACTAATTACAAAGGCTCAAAGTACATGAAGCAAAATGTCCATACTGAAGGCAAAATAGACAAATCCATAACTATAGTTAAGAAATTTCAATAATTTCTCAGAAACTGATTAAGAAAATATCAGTGAGGATTTACAGAACATAAACAACACTATCAACCAACTTGATTTACTTAATATTAATAGCACACTATCATGAAAGCCCAGCAGAAATACTTGTTTGTTTGTTTTTGTTTTTTGGTCTACATAGAAACTATTCAGTAATGAAGGCTATGGCAGCTTTCAGTAGATATAAAAGGGGCAAAATCAAACAGAAATTAAGCAGAAATCTGTAACAAAAAGATGTCTGGAAAATCCACAACTATTTGGAAGTTACAAAACACATATGTAACTCATGGATCAAAGAAGAAGTCATGAGACAGACCAGAAAATATTCTGAAAATGACAATAAAAACACAACTTACAAAGAAGCCAGAAAAAGAAGAACAAATTAAATCCAGAGGAAGTAAGATGAAATAATAAAGACTGGAAATTACAGATAGTAAAATGAGAAAAATCCATGAAATTCAAAGTTGGTTCAGAAAGAGCAATAAACTGACAATCTTCTAGCTAAAATTCATAATAAAACACAAATTACTATCCAAAATGAAGGGGCATCTCTTAAAATCCTACAAACATTAAAGGTATTTTTTTTTTTGTCTTTTTGAAACAGGGTCTCGCTATGCAGTTCAGGCTGGCCTTGAGCTCATTTTTGTAGCTCAGGCTGGTCTCGAACTCGCACCGATCCTCCTGCCTCAGCCTCCCAAGTGCTGGGATTACAGGCGTGCGCCACCATGCCCGGCTCATTAAAGGTATTTTAAAAGAATGTTATGATCAGCTTCATGTTAATATACTAAACTCTAATGAAACAAGGAAATTGCTTGAAACACTTTTTTTTTTTTTTTTTTTGGTAGTAGGGATTGAACTTAGGACACTGACTTGCCAGGCAGGCACTCAAAGCTGCTAGGCTATTTGTCCAGCCTGAAATAGATAAATTAACATGACACAAAATAGGAAATCTGAAAAGGAATTAATTATAGAATTGAAAATCTTCAATAACTACAAAGTATATCAAAATATGCTAATACTGCTTTAGAAATTCATAATATAGAGATTTCACCATCTTTAAATGTAATGATTTCATATATGCTAAAGATAGTTTTCCACATCTACTTGTTTATTTCTTATCAAAGGTCAACTGCATCATTTTTCTAAGCTCTATCTGCCTAAACATATCAACTATATTTTAAATTTTGATACTTTACTCTTTAATTGGCTAATATTTGACACTATTTTCTTTGACTTCACAGGAATCTTTTCTGATGACTTGCATGTGTTCATGCGTTAGCCTTTGGTCATTTGTGTTGATAATGGTAAGGAGTGGTGCGACCTCTAAGAACTGAGGCTTGGTAGGAGGTCTTTAAGGGAGGCTGAATCTAGGGGGTCAGGTAAGTCTTAAGAGTTGGCCTCCAAAAAAAGTGAGCTGATCAAACTACTTTTCTTATAATGGACCCAGTCACAAGTATTTTGTTATAATAATGAAACACTAGTATAGTGCTTTTGTATTAGTCCCACTAACAGTTTTATTTCTGCTAAATTAATTTTAGCTGAGGGCATAGCTCAGTGGTAGAGTGCATGCTGAGCATGTGCAAGGCCCTGGATCCCTAGAACCAATAAATTTAACAATTTGTATGTTTTCTTTCATCAACAGCACTTTTTCCTTTAGTTAATGAGTAGGAGTTCTTTATAATGTCACAAACCCAATTTCCTTGCCCTCCAAAAACCTAATATAAAAGGCCACTAATTCAGGTCTGATGGCATAGGCCCATAATTCCAGTACTTTCAGAGATTTAGGCCAGAGGATTATCAATTGAAGCCCAGTGTAGGCAATTTAGTGAGTTGCAGTGTTAAAATATTAAAAAGTCCTGGGACATAGTTCAGTGTGAAAGTCCCAGAGCCAATAATCAGTACCATCCACAAAAAAGAGGTCACCAGGTTGTTGCACATCACATTACCAATCAAAGCTTTGCCATAAGGTCCATAGATATCTCTAGTCCAACTTCCACAATTCAGACAAGCTTGTGGAGAAGAGTGATATAAAAAGAATTAAGATGTGCGGGGCCCAGCAGGATGGCTCAGTGGTCTAAAGCGCCTGCTTGGGAAAGCTTGGGCGGCTTCAGGGACAGCAGTTCAATCCCCGGCACCACATGCTGCGCCAGCCCTGCCCTTGGGGCAGGCTGAGCCGGCCATAAAAAAATGAGTGAATAAACAAATAAAGGTTCTGAAACAAGAAAGATAAATAAATAAAATTAAAGAATTAAGATGTGCTATGTACATGTACCAAGTCCTGAGTGAATGTAATCATTATAAACTTCAAACACATACTAATAAAATTGTTTTTAAGTTTTTAAAAAATCAGAAAATATATCAAACAATCTAGTTGGCTCACTGTTCCTAAAGGAAGACAAACAGCCCTGAGTTTTATTTAGTAACAACAACAACAACAACAAAAAAAAATGGCTTATATTGCAGTCTGCAAAAACATGGGCTCTGACACTCTAAGCTAGGTACCCTGGAATCCCGGTGACCACTGCTGCTGCCCCACATGTACAACAGGTACAAAGATGGGATGGGTACCACTTAGTTCCTATATGTGCTGGGTATAATGTGGGTGAATGAAGTCTAGAAAAATTGCCTGTTAAAGATTTGGGGCTAAATAATTCTAAACCAAACACTCTTGAATTGAATACAGTTCAATTAATACTAAGTATACTCTCACTTTAAAAGGTATATATAACAGTTTCATGCTTGCCCAGGAGAAATAGTTCTTAATTTTTATTTCCACTGTGAAGACAGTTTCTGACATATGCTTAATGTTTGCTGAACTAAACAATGAAAGAATGTGAATTCCATATTAAAACAAAAGTGAACACTTCATGTTTGGAGGTATTGGGCTGCTCTTGCATACTTGTATCTGTTAGTCTGAACAATAGATTTAATGATAAAAATACTAATGTAACAACCATCATTAATTTTTCATTTTTGTTTTGAAATTCTGTGCAATATGTATTGTATGTTACTATTTCTGTCTTTGTTTTTGCTATTCATTTTTGCTTTTGTTTTTAACTCTTTAAAATAAAATAAAAAATATTGCCATGGTTTAAATGTGTAGCTCAAAGTTCATGTATTAGAAACTTAATTCCCAATGCAACAATGTTGGCAGGTGCAACCTTTAAGTAATCAGGTAGTAAAGCACAATAGCACATCTGATAATCCCAGCACTTGAGAGGCTGAGGCAGCAGGATTGCAACTTTGAGTACCCCCTGGGAAATTTAGTAAGATCCCATGAGTCAGTGCAAAGGTGGGGCATCAATGTCCAGTACCAGGAGTAGGAAGGAGATGTATCAGGTCAGGTATCAGGTGAGTGGACTAATGGATTAATACTGTTATTGCGGGAGTGAGTCCCTTACCATAGCAGTGGGTTTTTATCGTCCTATGTGGCAGTGTGCTTTCCTAGCCTGTTACTTTTGCCATGGGATGAAGCAGGACAAAGGCCTTTGCCAGACACAGGCCTCTCAACTTTAGACTTCCTAGTCTCCAGAATTGTAAAAAACCAATATCTGCTATTGAAATACTACCCAATCTCAGTATTTTGTTTATAGCCTCATAAAATACTTCTGGAATACATTTGCTTCCTCTTACCCACATGCTTACCTTGAGAACCACTGACTTGGAAATAAAAGCCAACATCTATACTTTATAATAAATAATAAAAATAATTTATTATTTATTTTTGTTTTTTTTTAAGACAGGGTCTTGGGTAACCCAGGCTTGCCTCAAACTCACAATGATCTTCTTGCTTCAGCCTCCCAGTACCAGGGTTACAGGAGTGTATCACCATGCCTGGAATATTTTTGTTGATAGGTTCTCAGTACATCACCAAATCACCCAGGCTGGACCTAAATGTGGGATCCTCCTGCCTCAGACTCCCAGAGTGACTATTTCTTAAAAGTGCTCTATTAGAAATACCATACTGCCAAATACTGTATGCTGTTTTTGACTTTAAAATTTTTCCCCTATGTAATTTATTATATTTTTATTTCTGTGAGTTAAACACTTTCAGTGTGGAACAATTAATACACAAAATATGTATTAACAGTTCAAAAACATGCTGGGCTTTTTTTTTTTTCCTCTTCCTGTCTGTGAGGATTGAACCTGGGCTTGCTTTGCATACAGAGGCAAGTGCTCCACTGACTTATACTCCTGCCTTTTCTTTCATTTTCATTTATGTATGTATATATGTGTGTATGTACATATGTATGTTAGTACAGGGTCTCACTATACAACGTGGACGGGTAATGTCTTCCTGTTTTCAGCCTCCCCAGTGCTGGTATTACAAGAATGCACTACCATGCCTGCTCTTGGTAGCTAGCTTGGCACGTAGTACAAGGGATCGAACCCGAGGCCCCGTAGTTGGCCCAGCAGGTGCTTAGACCGTTGAGCTATCTTGCTGGCCCTTACTTTATTTTAGATGTATGCTAATTATATTGTCCAGCCTGGTCTTTAACATTTGTGCCCAAGTGATCTTCCTGCCTTAGCATCCTATTAGGTGGAATTTGGTACTTGCTACTAAGACTGGCTAAGACCATACAGATTGAAATGAACAGTTCTAGAAATAAAATTGGTAACTTGCAGCTGGACTGGAAAAGGTCATTTCCACTGTCTATCACACATACAAACACAAAAATAATCTAGGAGAGTTATAATTCCAGTCAGTTCTCCCAAATCATTCCCTGGAATGTTAAAATGTTAAAAAAAAAAAAAAAAAGAAAAAAGTAGTTAAAAAGGACTCAAACCCTAGACAATCTCTAAAATAGTACAAGAGCTTGTGGGGTAAGTACATAACTGGGCAGGAAAAGCTCCTATTTTTATTTATATGTCAGTGGATTTCAATTCTTCTTTAACCATGAGCATATACTTCTTTTACAAAGATTTGCTTTTTTCTTTTTTGCATTGGTGGGGATCAAACCCAGAGTCTTATGCATGGCAGGCAAGCACTCCAACACTGAGCTACCCATTGGTCTGCAATTATTTATTTTTAAGCTATCACATTAGCTGACAGTGGGAAAGGTCAGTACAGAAAAAACTGGCTGTTCCTTCTAGAGATAGGATATATGCTACAGAGTGATTTGTACATTTAAAACTTTATCTTTCGAACTGTTTATTATCAGAGTTCCTCTGAAAACCCTGGGAGCAGAGAGGAGCTGGGAAATTCCTTCTATGAAGCCAGCAAACAGTAGGCAGGAACCAGGGGCGGTGTCACGTGATAGTGACAGCTGCCTAAGGTATCAAAGCTTTGTGTCGTGTCCTAATTTCTATTAACTGGCCTGTAGAGAACAGATTTAATCTCATATCCTGTTGAAGAAAAAAAAGGAAAGCAGGTTTCACTTTCTGAGGGTAACAAAAGTAACCAAATTAGAGTTAAGAAAGTAAATCCAGTACATATAATCCCTTAGTCACAATTCCAAAATCCAAATGCTTCTGAAAACCAGAAGTTTTCTGTAATTGATTTGGTGGCAAACTTGATATGAATTTAGCTGGTAGCAGAATCTGACCTGAACTGACATCAGGCTATTTATAATCTACCCAATTTAGTAAGAACACTCATACTTTGGCTGCCGAAATATTAGTGCTTTGACTTCTAAGTACAGCCCCCAACCCTGCAGGGGCATTACATTACATATGGCAAATGCATCTCATTAGTTTTCTAAAATATGAAAAAAATTCAGAACTCTAAAATACATTTGGCCCTCAGAGTTTCTGATAAGGGTTATGGACCTAAAACAGGTTTTTATTAAAATGGTCCAATGGACTTCCACTGAAATACACTTTTTTTTCCTAAAAATATTCTTATAAGTAAATTTGAACTAATTCTTTCCTAAAACTTTTCAATATTTAAAATATTCTACTTTGAAAATCTGTAAAACTATAATTGTATTATCTGCTATAGTACTTTATTCAACTTTAGTATTATTTGAAACCAAGCTCTCTGAAGTAAATACTAGGACATGAGGGTGATCTGGCTGTAACATCTGTCACCCCATTGATCCCTGGAATTGAAGGCAACAGTAAGTCAGCTTTTGGTGAGAGGGTATTATCAGAGTGATATGAAGTTAAGAATACAGACCTTTGTCAATATGCTGGAGTTTTCTTTTTTCTTTTGTATTTTTAGGAAAGGATCTACAGGGTGTTCAAGGTCTCACTACTAGATCAGACTTGTAGTGATCTGCCTGTTTACAGGCCCCCCAAGAGCTGGTATTACAGGCGCATGAACCCATGCCCAGTCTCAACTGCATGCCCTAGGGGTGGGGCCAGCATGGCAGGTCTGGGGATTGAACCCCCAGTCCCTAGGCGCTTTAATCCGCTGAGCTATTTGATTAGCCCTTGGAGTTTTCTTTTTATGTTTAAAAAATTTTAAAAGAACATGAACTCTTAATTTGTGGTTACTGATATTTTAAGACAGGGTCTTCCTATGTTAATTTGGCTGGCAATAAACTACTACACTGGAATGGACTTCCTACCTCAGCTTCACAAATAGTTGAAACTTCAGGTATGCATCACTGTGCCTAGCTGAGACTTTTTAAATGTATCTAAGGTGAACACTATTTTTTTATGTTATGTTATGTTATGTTATGTTATGTTTTATGTTATTTTATTTTATTTTATTTTATTTTATTTTATTTTGCAGGAGTGGGGTTCGAACTCATAACCTTGCACTTGCCAGGCAGGCACTTGTGACATGGAGCTATCTCCCTGGCCCAAACGCTTACTTTAAACATCAATTTAAGTCATTACAGTAAAATCAATATGTTACAAGTTCAAGTTGATACTAGATCACAAAATAAAAGCCAAGGACTAGAAATTCTACAAGTTAACAAAATTAGATATTCGTTATATGACTTAATGGCAAATGATAACAAAGCACACAAAACTCAAAGTTCTCTATTATGGAAAGAAGACTATGAAGTATGATTAAAGTAATAACTAAAACACAGGACTACTGAGAACCTACGATTAATTACTATAAGAACAATTCAGATTTCAAGTGAATAACGGGAAAGAATGAACATTCTAAGAACACATAAATGCAACATTATATTTTAAGTCCTTGGAGCCAGTGAGATAGCTCAATGCACTAAAGCACCTGCTTAGGCAAGCTGAGGCGAGCACAGGGACCACAGTTCAATCCCCAGCATGATCCCCAGCACTATATGCATACCAGTTCCACCCCGCAGTGTGGGCTGAGACAGCCCAAGTCCAGGGGCGTGGTGGTGCATATCTATAATCCCAGTGCTGAGCAGACTGAAAGCAGGAAGATCACCACAAATCTGCACTGTGTAGTGAGACCTTGTCAACAACCAATAAATACATTAAAATAAATAAATAAATCCTTGTACCTACATAAAACAAATTGGTTGGTTTTAAAAACTGTATGATACCCTTTCTTTGCCCTCAGACTATGATGTCAGCAGCTATAGAGCCATAAAGAAATCTCACTTCACAACTTGTAGGCATGAAATTATCATTTCATAGATACATATAATAGAGAAGAATCCCAAATTATTTTGGTCTACAAGAGGCTGTCATGAAGTTTAACAAACTAAAAGCAGAAAAAATAACTCAAAACGGTCCTTAAAAACAGTATCAGTGGGGCCAGGGAGATAGCTCCATGGCACAAGTGCCTGCCTGGCAAGTGCAAGGTCACGAGTTTAAAACCCAGTCCCATCAAAAAAACAAAAACAAAACAGTATCAGCAGGAAAACTGGTTGTTGCTAAATTCTTTTCAAAATTTTATTTACTCATTTTTTAATTTTTTATTATTATATTATTTTATTTATTTTTATTTTTGATATATAGTTCAAACTGGCCTTGAACTCACTATGTAGCCTTAGCTGGCCTAGAAGTTGTGGTGATCCTACTGCCTCAACCTCCCAAGTGCTGGGATTACAGGCATGTACCACCACATCCAGTTGTAGAGGCAGAATTTTAATCTTTTTCCTCAAAAAAAAGTTTACTCAGTGATTAAAATAGTATATGATAGTGTATGATTAGAATAGTGTATGATATAGTGAACGTACCAATGTACTAGGTCCTAAGGACATTTTTTGGTTAAAAACATAACTGAGGAGAAAGGATCTCTTTGAGCTAGGCCACTCACATAATTCCTATAGTTTAAGACAAACAGAGATAGGTATACATGCTACTGGAATTCAGTATCTCACATTAATAGCTTTTAACTAAACTTATGAACACATAATGTACAGGTGATCTACAGCATGATCTTAGTTTTCTTACACAGAAATTATTTGATTATCATGATTTAAGAACTTCTACAATTGGAGCCAGCCAAACAGCTCAGTGGATTCAAGCGCCTGCTTAGGTACACACAGCGGCCAGGGCTCAATCCAGGGTGCACTGAGATAGTGATTGAGACTGGGTGTGGTAAAGCACACCCGTAATCCCAGCTTTTGCGAGGCTGAACAAAGGCAGATGCTGTGTGTCCAATCTACATAGAGAGATCATGTAGACCCTGTGCTAAAATACAAAGAAAAAGCCCTTCCATAATTAAGAGTGCAAAGTAATGAGGAAACGTACAAATGTATTCAGGTATCAGGGAGTTCATAATCCAATCAGAGACTATCACATAAGAACTTAAGAAAGCTTACTAAGCAGCAGCCAAGTTATAAATATAGACTAAAATACTAAGTATATACCTGTAGATATACAGAAATATGAAAATGAATGTTAGAGCCGGGCATGGTGGCGCACGCCTGTAATCCCAGCACTCAGGAGGCTGAGGCAGGAGGATCAGTGTGAGTTCGAGACCAGCCTGTGCTACAAAAGTGAGCTCAAGGCAGCCTGAACTGCATAGCGAGACCCTGTCTCAAAAGACAAAAAAAAAAGAATGTTAGTTTTCAAGATGCATACCCCCAAGGAATTTAATCTTTATCTCAACCAAATTGCCATCACTGAAAATACTTTGCAACTCTTATTTTGTTGTCAAAATAGTTCATAAATCACACAAGAAAATCTGCCCAGCCGGGCATGGTGGTGCATGCCTGTAATCCCAGCACTTGGGAGGCTGAGGCAGGAGGAACAATGAGAGTTCAAGACTAGTCTGGGCTACAAAAGTGAGCTCACGGCCAGCCTGAACTGCAAAGTGAGACTCTGTCTCAAAAAGACAAAAAAAAAAAAAAAAAAAAGGAAACCTGCCTGTTACTCTGAATTCATTTTGGACCCCAAACAATATTACCTAAACAACAAATCATGTATGACCTAAAAAAGTGATGCTTGGTCACTCCCTCAAATCAATTTCACCAGAAAGAATTAAAGTTCTCCCCTATGGAAATATCAGAGTACTTCATACTTTGGAAGAAACTCCTAAACCATTTCTCAAATATTTTAAGAAAAGGTTGGATTTCTATTTCCAGAAAAGATCGAGTAACAGGGCCAAAATTTATCCTCACACCTGAAACAGCTAAAAAACCTGGACATAACACATAAAGCAACCATTTTCAAAACAATAGACACCAGAGAGTATATGACGATGATTCCTGATGGTAACCAGACGAAGTGGGCCCTATAACCGGTATAGCTCTATCACCTAGGGAAGCTTCAAGGACACAGAACAAGAAAGAGAAACTAAGTAGTTACAGACCCTAGAAGTCAAGGATCTCTCCTAGTGAGGCAACTGCTGGATTCAGGGAAGGCTAAGACAACAGAAGCCCCAGTAAAGTACAAAAGAGAAAAGAGCTGCAGAGGAAGACCAGAGATCTGCGGGGAACCTTGTGCTACTAAAACAGCATATGACAATGAGAAAATTACCCTCAGCTGGGGACTATCTGAAGGATCAGAGGAAACACTCTTCAGAGCTCACACAGGACCAAAAATTGTACCTAATCTCACCAGCCAGAGTAGAAAACCTCATACATGATAGGGCACTGCTGAGCAGAGGACCCCAAAAGATCAGTTTCTTTAGTAGTAGGAAAAATCAATATTAAGTACTGTCGCAGTTTCAGGTCTTAAATCAATACCCAAATGGATAAAACAGTCTTATTTTTTTTTTTTAAATGAGCAGAACATATTTATTGAGGGAAAGAAAGCTCCTGTCCCAGAGGGACAGAGGGGGGTCCTGAGTGGGTGGTCCCCTGAAAGTCTTTACTCAGAAAAGAATTTCAGTAATACTGAAATATAAAAAGACCTGGCACCCAGTGAAGAAAAATTTACAATGTCAATAAAAAAATTATCCAAGTGGAGCATAGCTGGCATATACTATAATCCCAGCTACTTGGGAGGCTGAGATCTGAGTACTTCCAATTTGAGACCAGCTCAGGTAACTTGGTGAGACCCTGTCTGAAAAAAAAAAAAAAAAATAATAATAATAATAAAGGGGTGGAGATGTAGCTCAGCACTTCCTGGATTTAACCCCTATAACTACAAAATAAGTTCCGTAATTAACTCAAAGAATACCAGAACTGAACTGTATGCCAACAAACTAGAAAACCTAGATAAAAAGTATAAATTTCTAAAAGAACACAAACTAGTAAAACTGATTAAAGAAAGGCAGAAGGAACAATTCCCAACTCACTCTATGAAGTCAGTGTTATTCTGCTATCAAACTAGAGAAAGGCATCTAACACACACACACACACACAAACACATACTGCAATTACAGACTAATATCTTATATGAATACAGATGCAAAAATCCTTAACAAAACACTGACAATCTTCATCAAACACAGGATTGTAAGTTACAATGGTATGACATTTATCCCAGGGATACAAAGATGGCTTAATATACAAAATATATATAATAAACTGTATCAACAGAGTGAGGCACACTATTTTATCATCTTAGTAACTGCAGAAAAAACATTTGACAAAATTTATTTCCCTAGCTATATAAAAAAAAAAAAAATCAGAAAACTAGCAGTGGAAAAGAACTTCCTCAACCTGAATAAGACCATCTTAAAATAAAACAGAAGTAAAAACACCACACCCACAGTTAACATCATACTTAGTGATGAAAGACTACAGATTTTAGTGGTTCCTTTAAGATCAGGCACAAGAGAAGACTATCCAGACTTTTCAACATGGTGTGGAAGGTTCACTCAGAGCAATCAGGCAAAAAATAAAACAAAAAAAAATCTAAACTTAAAAGGAAGAAATAAAAATTATCTCTATTTGTAGATGAAATGCTCTTATATAGAGAAAAGCCTAAGGAAATGAATGAGAAATTACTTAAATAATAAATGAATTTACAGTGTTGCAGGGATACAAGGTAATATACAAGAATAAATACATAAAAGTGCAGGGGCCTGGCGGGATGGCTCAGTGGCCTAGAGCGCCTGCTTGGGAAAGCTTGGGCGGCTTCAGGGATCGAGGTTCGATCCCCGGCGCCACGTGCTGCGCCAGCCCTGCCCTTGGGGTGGGCTGAGCCGGCCATGAAAATGAGTGAATAAACAAAGGTTCTGAAACAAGAAAAATAAATAAATAAAATTTAAAAAAAAAAAAAAAAGTGCAAAAAGTCAGCCAGGTATGGTGGCACACACCTGTAATCCCAGCACTCAGTAGGTTGAGGCAGCTCTCTATCACTGAGCTAAACCCCCAAATCTAAACCATATGTCTTAGAAATAAACTTATATCCAGGTTATACAAAATACTATTGTAACTTACTAATAATACAACCCAGGAGCCTGGCAGGATGGCGCAGTGGTCTAAAGCGCCTGCTTAGGAAAGCTTGGGCAGCTGCAGGGACCGCGGTTCGATCCCCGGCACCACATGCTGTGCCAGCCCTGCCTTCGGGGCGGGCTGGGCTGGCCATAAAAATGAATAGATAGACAAACAGGAGTTCTGAAACAAGAAAAAAATAATAATAATAATAATACAACCCAACTGAAAAAAACAGGCAAAGCATATAAATAGGTATCACTCCAATAAGTACATGAAAAGATGCTCAGCACCACTGACCTTTAGGGGAATGCAAATCAAAACAATCCAATTCATATGCATTCAGATAGCTAAAGTAAAAAGGTAGACAATAGGAGGTACTGGTGAGGTTATGGAGAAATCCTCATCCAATGCTAGTGGGAATATAAGATGAGTTCTGTTTGTTTGCTGTTGTTGTTTGTTATGAGATGAAGGTCTCACTATGTTTTACTGGCTGGTCGTTTGGGTTCCAGTAATCCTTCTGCCTCAACCTCTTGAGTAGCTGGGATTACAAGCATACATCACTGCACCTGGCTTTGGAACAGCCCTTTTTCAAATGATTAACTCAGCAGCAAAAAATAATTACAATATATGGTGGGAATTAGAACACATGTAGTAGTAAAATGTATAATAGTAACACAAAGCCAGGAATGGGTGAAACAGAGATATACAGTTGTAAATTCTTAAGGTTTAAAGTTCTTATAGTTAGTGGTACATATTTGTAATCCCAGCACTTGGGAGACTGACACACAGGAGGGTTGCTGCGAGTTCAAGGCCAGCCTGGGCTACATACTGAGTTCAAGTCTAGCCTGAAACTATTTATCAAGACTGTGTCTCAGAAAGAAACAAAATTGCTGAAGTAACACAACCAAGAAATACAACAGTTAGCTGTGTTAATTTAACAAAAAAGATAAAATGAGGGCTGGGAGATGTGGCTCAGTGGTAACATGTAGGGTTAGCCTGTGTGAGGTCCTGAGTTCAACCCCTAGCAAAGAAAGAAGAAAGGACAATAGAGAAAGAAAAAAGGAAGGAGAGGAAGAAGAGGAGGGAAAGGAAAAGTAGGAGGAATAGAATCTAAATAATGACAAAGGCAGAAAAAGAAAAAAACATAATGTATGCAACTAATAGAAACAAATGAACAACAAACTATAATTATATTAAATAGAAATGATCTAAACATTTGGATTAAAAGGCAAGGACTGTCAGATCAGGTTTTTTAAACAACACTCAGGTATGGTACCTATAAAAATCCCACTTTAAAAATTTAAAATAAAATTAGAAATTTAATATGCTGGTATTAAACAATAGAAAGCTTGAGTGGCTATATTAATATCAGAAAAACTTCATTCCAAAGCAAAGAATACTATCAGGAATAAAGAGGTTCACTCATTTCATATGGACAGATTAATTTAATCAGGAAACCACAGTAATCCTAAACATTTATACATTTAATAACAGCAACAAAAACTGGAAGCAAAAATATGAACAACTTCAACAAGAAACAGCCAACTCTATAAATTCAGCATGTAAACAGAAAATCAATGTAACAACCACTATTAATTTCCTATTACCTTGTTTTGAAGTTTTGTTTCATTTTATTGTTTTCTTATTTTATTTTTGCAGTTCCCTGGATCAAACTCAGGACTTTGCACTTGCCAAGCAGGCACTTATGCCACTGAGCTATCTCCCTGGCCCCAGAAAATCAACAGATATAGGAAACCTCAACAACACTATCAACCAACTTGACCTAACCAACATTTATAGAATATTCTACTCAGCAACAGCAGAACATATATGCCTTCCAAAAGCATGCAGAACATTTACCAAAACAGATCACAGTCTGGGCCATAAAACAAGTTTTAATAAATGTAAAGGACTCACTCATATATGCCAAAAAGAGTTCATATAGCATAACCTGACACTGCTGTCCTTAGAAAAGCCTGCTTGTCAGTTTGGCTCTTGTTGACATATGGCAATGTCAATGTTAAGAGTGTTCTCACCACTCTAATTGATAAGGGTGGTTTACTGTCCCTAAACTATACATATCAGGTTCATTTTTTTTTATGTGGGGGGAAAAAAGTATATATTTACAATTAGCCAGCTGGACTCAGTTTAGATGATCCCAATTTTGTTGGCAACATCTAATGCATCATAATCAGGAGCCAGATGAACATGCCTTCTTCTCTTCATCAGGCCCAATTAGGGTACTGACCTTGGTAGCACTGATGTCATAGAGCTTCTTTAGAGCTTGTTTGATTTGGTGATTTGGTGCTTATTGGCTTTGACATCCACAATGAACATGAGTGTGTTGTTGTCCTCAATCTTTTTCTTGGATGACTCTGTTGTCAGGGAGAACTTGATGATGGCACAGTGGTCAAGCTTATCTCTCCTGGGGGTGTTCTTCCCAGGGTATTTGGTCTGTCTCCGGAGCTGCAGTGTCTTGGGACGGCAGAAAGTGGGTGACAATTGTATCTTCTTTTAGTGGCTGTGGATGCCTTTTAGCATAGCCTTCTTGGCCTTCAAAGCTTTTGCTTTGGCTTCAGCTTTGAGAGGGGCAAGGGCTTCCTTCTTCACTTGCAGCGCCATCTTGGTAAAAAGGCCATCAGGTGGTTCATAACGAATACACATTTTTCTTGCTAGGAGCCTGGAACTTTGTACATCCTTCATAGACGGTACCTACACAAGTGATCACTAATTAAAATACACACACACACACACACACACACACACACATATATATGTTCATGGCTTGCTAGACCAGCTTTCCATGTGCAGCATACATTACATGGTATTACAACTTATTCTTGGAGGAATTATGTCCTGTATGATTCCACCAGGAAAATACTCCGGAAGCCTGTCTTCACTGGCTCAATGGAATTAAATTAGAAATCAATAACAGAAAAGTCTTGTACCCAAATACTTAGAACTCAAACATACTTCAAATAACCTAGAGGTCAAAGAAGATATTTTTAAAAAGATGAGGAAATATTCCAAACTTAATGAAAGTGGAAACATACATAAAGTAGTTCTTTGTTTGTTTGCAGTGTCAGCAATTAAATTCAGAACTCTGTGCTTGCCCAGCAAGTGCTTCTTCTGCTCAGCTATCTCCCTGGCCCCCTAAAGTAATTCTTAAATTATAATTTATAATTCTGTGTACTTATATTAGAAGAAAGTTTTTAAAGTAATCTTAGGTTCTACTCACAGAAATCAGAAAACGAAAAGCAACTCAGAAAAACAAAGAAAAAGGATGGATATGGTAAAACAAGCCTACAGTCCCAAGTACTTGAGAGGTTGAAGCAGGAGAGCTGTAAGTTTGGGGCTAGCCTGGGCAACCTACAAGAGATTCTCTCCCAAAATAAAATATAAGTTTAAAAAGGCCAAGAGTATACTATTTAGCATGTTCTGGATTTAATTTCTATTATAGGAAAAAAGATAAATTAGGTAGATATAAATGGAAACAACAGGAAGAAAAAAATCAAAGTTCTGAGCCCACTAATGAGGCATGATAAACAGCATAAGTCATCTTATTGAGTTAGGAAATGAAGTTATCTCTAAATGGTGGTAGATATGACAAAAGATTACTGAGGAGACATAATCCCTTCATGGATGTGACTGATGAATGTATGGAATGGCAACTCGGGCAGCAACACTGCTGGAGTGGTGATATGAGGCAATGCCAGTATCGTTGTATTGGAAGTCTTGGAATGAGTATAAAAATGATTATTTTCAGCACAAAAATCAATTGTTTCCATGTATTCCCTTATCAAAGGGACCTACTTCACTATGATGGAAAAAAATCAAGCCATAAATATTTTCATATTAAGTATTTATTAAATAGAAAGCAAAAAAATCAATGAATACAAAAGCTGATACTTTTGAGAGACAATAAAATTAATATACCTGGCTAGACAGATAATATTAAAAAAATAAAATTACCACTATCAAGAATAAAGGGATAACATCTCTACATATTGTGCTGATGATAAAAACCTTGTAAAGAAACATGATAAACAATTTTCTGCCAATAAATCTGACAACTTATGTAAAATGGATAAAAGTCTTAAAAGACAGATGCTACAGTGGAGATACAGAATCTGAACAGCACTATTAAATAATGTCAATTTTAGCTAAAAAATTTCCCACATAAAAGCCAACACACCAGGATTGCTTTACTATGGAAATCTACCAAATACTGAAGGAAGAAATAGTATCAACCGTTTCTAAAATCTTCCAGAAAATTGAAGAAAAGAGAAGAAGTCCAAGTTTATTCTAGTATCAGGTCAAAATACCGATACTATAAAATCTACAGACATTACAAAAAGAGATACCTACAAACCAAAATTTCTCACAAGCATTAATGCAAAATTTTTTGAATTGTTGCAAATCAAATGTAAGAATATCTTAGAATGATACTGAGACCAACATTATATCACAACCAATGGACTTATTCCAAGAATACAGAGTTGTCTGAAGTTCAAGTCAGCCAGAGTCTGGACATCGTGCTGCACATCTGTAATTCCAAACTTCTCAAGAGGCTGAGGCAAAGGGTCAGGGTTGAGGCTAATCAATACAACTCAGTAAGATTCTGTCTCAAAGTAAAATTTTAAAAAGCAACAGCTGGGTGACATATGATGTTGCATGTTTGTTATCCCCATACTCCAGGAGGCGAATGCAGGGGGATTGCAAGTTTGAACCTAATCTCAGCAAGGCATACCCTGGTTAAATAACTGGTATTACAAAAAAGAAAAAAATCAAAATAATCACCATTTTAGCCAGGCATGCTAGTGCATGCCTGTAATCCCAGCACTCAGGAGGCTGAGGCAGGAGGATAGTTGCAAGTTTAAGATCAGCCTGACCTACAAAGTGAGCTCAAGGCTCACCTGAACTAGATAGCAAGACCCTGTTTCAAAAAGACAAAAAAAAAAAAAAAAAAAGCAAACAGAACCCCCACACACACAATTTTAAAAGATAAGAAATAACTATCAGGCCTGGCAGGATGGCTCAGCAGTCTAAAGCACCTGCTTAGGAAAGCTTAGGTGGCTGCAGAGACCATGGTTTGATCCCCAGCACCACATGCTGCACCAGCCCTGCCCTTAGGGCAGGCTGAGCCAGCCATAAAAATAAATAAATAAACAAAGAAATAACTATCAGTTTCAGACATAAACAGCATTGAACATTCAGTGCTAGGCATGTTGGCACAAACTTATAATCCTAGCACTCAGGAGGCTGAGGCAGGGACTGTGCGTTTGAGGCCAGCTTGGACTACATTATACTCAGTTTAAGACCAGCCTAGTGGGGCTGGGGAGATAGCCAAGAGAATAAACGCTTGCCCCGGCAAGGGCCTGAATTCAATCCCCAGTTCTGAAAAAAAAAAAAAAAAGACCAGCCTAGGATATACAGTGAGACCTTGTCTCAAACCTCCTGCCCCCAAAAGAATAATAATACTGATAATAATGATAATAATAAATTTAACATTCTGGCCCCGCGGGAGGGCTCAGCGGTCTAAAGCCCTGCTTGGAAAAGCTTGGGCGGCTTCAGGGACTGCGGTTCAATCCCCGGCTCCACATGCTGTTCCAGCCCTGCCTTCCGGGCGGGCTGAGCCAGCCATAAAAATGAGTGAATAAACAAACAAAGGATGTGAAACAAGAAAAAAATAATAAATAAATAAATAAATAAATTTAACATTCATTTTCATTGTTTGTAAATTTAGCAAATTAGGATTTAAGGAGAAATTCTATGATCTGATTAAGAGTAACTAAGAACACAGCTTAAATAACAGTGGCATAAGATTAGATGTTTTCCTGCCCTGTAAAACTAGAGAACGAGGAGAAGTGCTGCCACCCATGTCACTTCTGTTCATATCAGCACCTGAGGTCCTTCACAATAGAATAAGGTAAGAATTAAAATTTGAAGGGCTGGTCAGATAGTTCAGTGGATTAACACACCTGCTTAGGCAGACGCAGGGGCCAGGGGTTCAACCCTGACCTGCCATGCCAGCCCCACCCATGGAGCGTGCTGAGACAGCAATGAGACCAGGCATGGTCCACAATCCCAGCACTTGGGAAGTCAAAAAACAGGAAGGATCACTACAAGTCAATCTGTGTAGTGAGACCTTGTAGATCCTCTATTAAATACATTAAAAAAAGAATTAAAATCTGAAGACTGAAAAGTAAAATTGTCTTTCTTTGTAAATGATAGTTATATACATTTAAAAATATATATCTATAAAAATACCACTAAAATAAATTAATAGCATGGTTTATTTAATTCACCATGATCATATATCAATAAAAACAAATTAAGTGCAATGGACCTTTGCTTTAAAAAAGCTTCTGGGGAGACAAAGATTAAAGAAAGTTTTTTGTTTGTTTGTTTGTTTGTTTATTTTCCTGGCCGGCTCAGCCTGCCCTGAGGGCAGGGCTGGTGCAGCATGTGGTGCGGGAGATGGAACAGCGGTCCCTGCAGCCGCCCAAGCTTTCCTAAGCAGGCGCTTTAGACCACTGAGCCATCCCGCCCAGCACAAAGAAAGTATTTTAATAATAAGGAAAATGGACAAAGAGCCAGAAAATGGGAGACTATTTCACATTAATCAAGCTTTTATAAACAAAAGGAGAAAAAGGGAGAAAATCATATGGAAAACAGAAGACTATATGGAAGAAATCAATGCTTCAAAACTAGGGAGTGACCATTGATAGATGGAAATGGTAAGGCACTTGGCTGAGACAGGGGTGTCTAGATTTCATAGACTAAAAAGCACAGGCTGATCAAGTACGGAAAAGAAACCTCAGCTTGGAAATGTTCCTCAGGGCAAACAGGAGCAGGACGACTGACAGAAAGCTATCTGAATAATCAAGACTCAGCCTGAGGATAACTTACAACCAGGATGGAGGCACAAAACAAAAGTGAGAGGCTCAAAGTCCAGAACCAAAGGACACTGATTGGGGGAAGAGGGGAACATAATGGATGACACTGCCAATATCCCATGATGAATGTATTCGCAATGTATGGCAAACATACACTAATAAAAAAATTAAACATATATAGTGTCACAGAGAAAAGAAGAAGTTAAGGACAGGGTAATGTTTCAAGAGCCAATGTTTCTTGATTTCCAGATGCAGGAATTGGAAGGATGGGTTACCAAGCTGGGACCCAAGAGACTCAACAACACAGAAAGGGGAGAAGCAAGGTCCCCTCCCGAGTCTCAAGTTATCTTTTTGAAAAGCATATTGAATGAGTCTCAGAACCAAGGGTGGAGAAGAGGAAGTTAAAATTAAACAAGAAAAACAAGCATATGATACACATTTTTCGGTATAGCAAGTAAGGCTCCAGAACATGAGCTTCCAAAGCAAGTGTGTTATATCAGAGTGCAGGACATCTCTGGCAAGCCTGGGGAGCATGGGGTGGTATCCAAACTGCTGAAGCAGAGTCACAAGCTGGGAAGGGTGGGGGTAGGGCAGAAGGTTCCCCCTTGTAAAGTTTTCAGACCAGCCCTTACTGGCTTGAAATGTGATTGTCTTGCATTTTCATTCTCTTATGGTTTGTTATTTCTACAAAAAGCCTTTTCACTGTTCATCTTGTTTTCAATTTTGGTATTTAAAAGTAATGTTTTCCTGCCCCGGGCCTGTCTACCCACTGTATATTGGGAGCATGGGGCATACACAGACCTCCTTTTCACAGTGAGGCACAGTAAGCCTCTGCATGGCTTAGGCGGGAATCAATAATTATTGTGTTGTTTGGTTTTATGGAATTGAGCCAAACGGCAAAATAGAAACAACATAAATGTTAAGAATACAGTACTGGTATAAAAATATAAAACTTTGATAATGAAAGGCAGGTGATGAAAAAGTAGATGATAAAAGATTATTTTAAAATGTGTTGTCCACAGTTTCTCTAACAACAAGGATTCTATATTTAGAAGCCTTACCAAGATACACATCTGGGTAAAACACCTCCTCATGAAAAGGATATCTCTGAGCATCATGCACCATCAGCAGGATTGGCACAGGAGGAAAACATGCAGCTCTGTGGACAGCTGCAGTTTCATCTTTTCCTCTGGGTCTCCTTCCTCCACACCTGTACCTGACAGGTGCCTGAGATATTTCTCTTCATTTACTAACAAGCCTGGGCCACTCTATCCTCTGAAGCACCTAAGTTATGTTTTAAAAATAAAGACATGCCAAAACAGCACTACAGAAATTGTGGTATGTTTTAAATGTATACATTTAACAAATCAGCATTGTTAGGAAAATAACACAATGTAACTCACAAAATAACAGGATTAATAAACACGTTCACTTGTCACAAACCACATTTTTTTTCTTTTTCTTTCTTTCTTTTTTTTTTTTTTTTTTTTTTTACTATTTCCTTTTTAGGTACCAGGAATTGAACTCAGGGCATTGTGCTTGCCAGGCAGGTGCTGCACTGCACTGCTGAGCTACATCCCCAGCTCAAGCACAGATAGTATGATATGAAAGTCAGTATAAGTTTAAAATTATAATCAGTATCTTCTATCTTAAATTCACCTCTATTTTACACCTGTTATGTACAAACCACCCTCCTGTGTGCACAGAAAAGCAAACTTGTTTTGAGCTCAAGGTATCCAAGATGAAAAGCTATGACTTCTCTCTGTGCTACAAGGAACTTCTTTTTTTTAAAAAAAAAAAAAATTTTTTTTTTTTCTTGTTTCAGAACTTTTGTTTATTTATTTATTTTTATGGCCAGCTCAGCCTGCCCTGAGGGCAGGGCTGACGCAGCATGTGGTGCCCAGAATTGAACCATGGTCCCTGCAGCCGCCTAAGCTTTCCTAAGCAGTTGCTTTAGACCACTGAGCCATCCCACCAGGCCCTACAAGGAACTTCTAATAATACTACCTGTGCCGACAAGGAGAATCTGGGGCCTTGCCCTATGAAACCTGCTATCTTCTGCATTTACATAGTTACTATTACTTCTCTATCCCTTGGTCCTACCTTTTTACCTTTAAGGTGATTTTTCTATCTTACTATAGGATGCTGCCTTCTCATACTATTCTATTTCCATTTTTATCCTTCTTTCCCAGTGTTCTGATACAAACAACAGTCACTGTTATTCTCTCTACTACATCGCATCTCTTTAGACCTTTGGAATCTGGGTCAATACATGAACACACAAAGCCTGTAGAAATCAACATTAATATAGTTTCATTAGCATCTTGTGAGTATGATCAGTATGAATAGAGCTTAATTACCTCCCACCTGCAAAGTATCAAACTCTGAATGTGCAAAGCTGAGAAACATTGTTTTGCCAATAAGGTACACACATCCTACAACTGTTCTAGAAAACAATGTAGCAGTTACAAAATCAAAAACAGTAAGAGGCAGGGTGATTGGTGAAATTGAGTACTTAAAAGTAATGAGCAAAGAAAAACAGATAAAAGGCACTACAGCTTGCCTCGTGAATGTCCCTCAAAGGCATGCGTTGAAGGCTTGGTCTGCACTCCACAGCACTACTGGGATGTAGTGGGATCTTTACTATGTTTGGCTTGGTGCAAGGAGATTAGGTCATGAGGGATGTGTTCTTGCACAGCACCATGAACCCTCCTTTCTTTCCCTTGCACTTCCCAACCACAATGAGAGGAAGGCTTCCTCCATCATAGGCTCCTATCATGATATATTTTTTTTCACCAAAAGTCCAAAGCAACAGACAACCCACTATACCACAGACTGAAGCCTCCAAAACTGAACAAACCTTTCCTCTTGGGGGCCAGAGTGTGGTAAGGATTGAGCTCAGGGGCTTATATATGCTAGGCCAGTGGTAGTGAACCCATGGCATGCTTGACACACTGGGCTGTTTGTATCATTGAAAGCTCTAAAAGATTTGCCATCACTGTACTAGGCAAACACTCTTCCACTTACTTACACCTGCAACCCAAGCCTTTGCTCTTTATAAGTTGATTTCACTCAAGTATTTGTTACAGTAAGGGAAAACCAACTTACACAGAAAGGGACAGGAAAGAAAAGAACTGTTGAAACTAGAGGGATTAAAACAAAGGAAAATAGGCAACATTCTCATTCAGTTTATCTTCCTTTCTTCAACTCTAGTTGAGAATCAAATGAGACAAATGCTAGCTTAGTGAACCATACAGAGAATCAGAGATATGCAAAGACTTTCAGGCTGCCGACAACATTTGCCTCAGGACATGGACCCAGCCTGAGGCCTTTCTAAGTAGTCCTTCTGTCAGACTTTATTCCTTTTACTGTTCAGTGGCTGACCCATCTGAGATGACATCAACACTGGCCTCAGGTGACCCAGAGGTCACTTCCTTCCCTTTCTGCTCTGACAGATAAGCTTACATGAGTCACCACTTTCTAATTTCACCTGACACCATTTGCATGGCTACAGGTATTCTATTCAAGCAAGCATATTAACTAGAAGTGACAAACACCATTCTAGTCTGTAATTAGTGTGTGTGTGTGTGTGTGTGTGTGTGTGTATGGGTGTGCGTGCGTGCGTGCGCGCGCGCGCGATTGAGACAGGGTCTTGCTATACAGCCCAAGCAGGCCTCTACTTCATGATCTTCTCACCTCAGCCTCTGGCAGGACAGGTATATGCTACCACACCTGAACTGATAATCATCCTTGAGTGGACCTTTTTAATGCCTTTATGAGTTCATATGCATTGAATCCGATAATCATTCATTCAGCCATTTCCCAATATGGTCCAAGAGTCTGAGATGTCACAGCCCGTTAAGTCAGCTGGTGACTACTGAACCCTGACACCGGCTTCACCAAAGCACACTAAATACCCTCCTTCACACCTCTGCACAGGCTGTTTCGTCTGCCTAAAATGTTCTTTTTCTCCATGTCATGTGATCATTATCTTCCCTGGGAAGACCTTCTGGATGTGCCCTAGTCATGTTTATGACTTTCCATTTTACCCGACCCCACCCTTGTGCCCTCTATTACAGTACACCATTTATCACAGCAAACAGCACTCATATGGGGCCATGTCTGTCTTACCTACTTGGCTATGCACTCCCTGGGAGCAAAGATCTCTTTTAAACTCATCCAGGTAGTCCTGGCTTCTAGGAGTGTTCACCACTCAAATGCCTGGTGAAAGCATAGTCACATGCATTCCCTAACACATAGCAAGTCTTTTTTTTTTTTTTTTTTTTTTTTTTTTTTTTTTTTTTTTTTTTTTTTTTTTTTTTTTCTTTTTGAGACAGGATCTCTCTATGCAATTCAGGCTGGCCTTGAGCTCACTTCTGTAGCCCAGGCTGGTCTCGAACTCACACCAATCCTCCTGCATCAGCCTCCCAAGTGCTTTGACTACAAGCATGCACCACCATGCCCAGCCCTCATAACAAGGTTTTTAAAGGAGTGCACATTCTTTTCTACTAATAAGGACTAACAGGATACTCATTAAATCTGGCAATCACCAAATATAACTTTCAAATTAAAAATTGTAATTAAAATTATTTTCTCTATAATTTTAAGATGTCTACCTATTATAAGTAGAAATTAAAAAAACAAAAAAGATATAGGACTGAAGGTGTAGCTCACTGGCAACCTAGCACAAGTGAGGCTTAATCCCCAGTGGCACACACACATGAAAACTAAGAGGAAGCAAAAATGTATATTCACAATATAAACATACAGAAACATATTGTAAAAGGCTAAAGATTTATATGATCTGAAGAGCAACCAGAGTATACATATTGTATAAAGCTATAAAATAAAGAGAAAAACAGGTCCTTGAATTTAAAAAGGAAAATCTCTCCCATATTTAACTATAAGTCTATCTAACATTATGTATAATATGTAAGTGTATGAATGTATGTGCTAGACATCAAACCCAGGGCCATACAAATGCCAAACACATACTGTGCTCTAGAACAAGCTACAACCTCAATCTAAGATTCTAAAAATCTTATTCTATGTTTTCTAACTTTATTTGAAAAGAATTTGAAAATCTATGATCTGCCAGTCACAACATCAGATGTGATACAAATATAAAAGGTATTTTTATTTATGTAGCTATTTTCTGGAAGGGGAAACATAACACACAAAGTGAATGTCTACTTCATTATAATTGTATTGAGTAATGAGGCAGGAGAATCCTAAGGTTCCAGCCAAACCTGAACAACAGCAAATTAGCAAGACCTTGCCTCAAAATTAAAAATTAAAAAAATAAAGGAGGCGATACAGTCGAGTTCATTCCCAGTAGGACAAACAAACAGCATTTCTGCCAATCTGGGATAGAGGTGATTAGAAAGTCATTAAAGTCACATATAAAGTGAGCTTTGAGGACTCAAGTGGATGGGGCTTCTAGCCCCATGCAGGAACAGCATGTGCAGGCCAGTTTCCTGGGTAGCAGGAACATGTATTTCAGGAACCTGAAAAGGATCAGTATGGCAAGAGGACAGGCAGCCAAGAGAGGGAAGAGTGACAGAAACGAGGCAAGAGACAGTGGCAGGGTCCTCACTGAGCACTCAGTAAGAACAAGAATTCAGGTTTTTACTCTCATGGAATTTATATTCTAGAGAGGGTAATGGCAGGGTTGAGGGGTCTTGTTAACACTTTTAAATAGTAGATAAACAACATCATATTTATACTTGTTTCTTAAGTGAATATTTTCTACTGAGGTCACACATACAAGTTTGTAGTTTTAAAATTATTCTCACTATTGCTGCAACAATTTTGTGAGGTACAAAATTCTCTACGTGCAAAAGAAAAAAACTAGGGCTGTACACAGCTAGTTAATTTATTTGGGATTTTCAATAAATATTTGAAAAATACAATAAGGCAGATAAGAGTACAAGATGTTCTTAGAGGCAAATAAAATAAGCCTTGCTCTTGGAAAACTAAAAATCTAGTGAGACAGATCTCATTAGAAATCAATGTAGACTATGCTAGAAGTAAGTAAAATACTGTGCAAGGGGGCAGAAATAAATGAAATCTTTATCGGTTTCTCTTCTGTGCTAATTAAATGTAAATTGTTTTTCACTATAGCTTTTGGATTCCTAATCCTTCCTGGGATTAGAATATAGCTGGCATTCAAGAAAATGTGACAAACAAACTCAGGACTTTTGGCACCTAGTTCAGAGACTTCTCAGTTCTGCCCTGACTCTAGAGTTATGCACAAATGCTAAAAATTATGGAGTTATTTTGAAGCTCTACTTTTTTTTTTTTTTTTTTTTTTTTGAAGCTCTACTTTTGAAGTTGCCTTCAGAGTACAAACCACAAAAGAAAACATAGTTCATGAATGTCAAAATTCATCTTTGACCCCTCCTGAAAACTTGTAATAATATGTAAACATAGTCAATTTTTAAAAAGCAAATCTCCAAATATATCAAGCTGTACATATTATACATCCACAACTTTTTGCATTAACCAGAACTTAACAATGAAGCTTCCAAAGAATGAGGAAATACTTTTATGAAAACAAGAAAATATGCTATGCCCTTTTTCATAATTCATGATCTCTGTCCTCAAAGGGCTGATAATTTAATTTCTAACTGGAAAATAAATGCACATAAAAGAATAAAACAAATAGAAGAAGCATTTGTTCATTTATTTTAGATATTTATAGCTTTCTCACTACAGGCCAGGTAAGGGGCATCCATGTAAAGATGAAGAAGAGGAAAGGTTTTAAGGAAGAAGCCACCAATGTATACTATAGGACAACTAGAGCTGTTATTTAGCAGGCACAGGCAGATGAGAACAGTGGGGTTCTACATGATTGGCATTTGTTCTAATTCATCAGATGTCCAATCTTACTGGTCAGTGTCTATGACTTATTTTTGATTATACTACAAATTAATTATTATAATTATTACGTTAGAAAAAGTAGTACTAAAAATAATGTTCAGAAAGTTTCAGACAAGCCGGGCATGGTGGCACACACCTGTAATTCCAGCACATGGGAGGCTGAGGCAGGAGGATCAGTGTGAATTAGAGACCAGCCTGGGCTATGAAAGTGAGCTCAAGGCTACTTGAATTCTCATTGATCCTTCTGCCTCAGCCTTGTGTATGCTGGGATTACAGGTGTTTGCCACCACCTTCAGCTGAGCCTGTTTGGATAAGGATGTAGCTCTAGATAAGCGGCATCAAATAATCAAGAAGCCACTGGCTGAAATTACCCAAGTCTGATTCTTAAGCTAGGTTGAGGACATAGTATAGAACTGTGCTGTTCAACATGGTAGCCACTGCTGACACTTGAGATGTGGGTAGGTTGAACTGAGATGTACATAAGTGAAAACTATACTCTGAATATCAATGACTTAATGGGGAGGAATATCTCAGTAATAATTTTACTCATTCTATATTTAAATAATATTTTGGAGCCGGGCGTGGTGGCTCACGCCTGTAATCCCAGCACTCGGGAGGCTGAGGCAGGAGGATTGGTGCGAGTTCGAGACCAGCCTGGGCTACAAAAGTGAGCTCAGGACCAGCCTCAACTGCATAGCGAGACCCTGTCTCAAAAAAAAAAAAAAATAAAATAAATAAATAAATAAATAAATAAATAAATAATATTTTGGGTATAGTGAATAAAATGCCACGAAAATCAATATCACTACTTTTCCAATGTGGCTAGTAGAACATCTTAAATTACATACCTAGCTTACATTTGGGGCTTACTTTCTATTTCTATTGCACAGGGCCAGTCCAGAGAGCTTTGCAGAACAGACTGACAAGTTTAAACCCTCTAGGCAATGCAACACCACTGAAGGTTTTCACACTTAAGTGTTTGGTAAATTTGGGAAAGAGCAGAAAACATAAAGCACTGTTTCAAGATCAGCGTGGGGGCAATCCGTAGGGGGAAACACTAGAGGCAGCTGTCAATGTCAAAAGGCTGCAAATGTCAAAGGGTAAGCAGGCAGCTGAGCTGGAAAGTATACAAGGTCTCGAGAAGTGTTGTGCCAGGCACAGAAAGAAGGAAGAAATCAAGATCAGATTTAGACTTGGGAAGACTAACAGGTGCAAGTGCTGATCCCAACCTGGATAACCAAGGTGCAACTATTGCATAATTCAGCAAGCTCACGATAGTTTAGGTTTAATCTAGCCTGTATTAGCCTTAAGGGCTCATGGGCCAGTTGGAAGACAGCAAGACTATGTCCTTTCCAGCAACTTTAGATCTATATCCAATGGTGAGATCAAATCCCACAGAAGACCAGAAGCAAGGCTACCAGAAACTACCAGAGAATAACATACTTAAAAAAAAAAAAAAAAAAAAAAAAAAAAAAAAAAAAAAAAAAAAAAAAAAAAAAAAAAAAAAAAAAAAAAAAAAAAAAAAAAAAAAAAAAAAAACCTTTATAATGACCAAACAGAGAAAATGAAAATCAAGCTTTGATGTACTTCTGTAAAAATGCACTTATTCTTAGGCATGGTCAACCTAATCATGAGTGACATTCTCCTCTTCACTTTCCCAAGTCTCTTCTGTCTTTCTTCCTCTAGGTAATTTAGGAGCAAAAACGAAGCAAATACAGGCACTGAAACCACATTTGAGACTAAACCTATGTCTTCGAATGTCCTACGTTGTGTCTCTTGGAGGTCCCTTTCCTAATCCCCAGAATGTAATGATGCCAATCCCTTGGCCTTGAGAAAAGGATGAGGAAAAACGTTAGTCTGGAATGTAGAAAGCATGAAATGAATTTTAGCTGAACAGTATCACTGCTACTTGAACATATGGTATCATTCTGAATTTAAAACATTTTCAATGCTTCTACTTGAAAGAGAAAAAAAAAAAAAAATTCCCCCCCTCCCAGCATCACATTAAAGATGAGCAACTTGGGAATTCTTTACTTTTCTCTACATCCTACCAGAAACAATACTATTGGGATAATGTTTGGGACAAGAAAAAAAAAAAAGTTCAAGAACTAAAAGAAATACAGACATCATTTTTATCATTGTATCTCAAACAAGTTAAGCCAGTCTAAGCTATGTTCTGGTTATCAGTGAATGAGCCTAAGTGCAGGAACATGCTATTTTAGTATCTCTCCTACTGCCTACCCGCAGCAACACTGCACACCATTGAGGTGCAAGACAGTGCTATAAGCTCTGCTCTTTAACAATCGTTTACACAACACTAAAGCTCATCTATAGTCTGAAACCCAAGATCACCTACGCATCTTCAAATCAATAAAAAAAGTACACTACCCAAATCTCCCGCAATGAAGAAATAACCTGTTAGTAAACTTACACAAAATGTGTAATTTCTATACACCTTCTATATGCTTACCCACTAAAGGGACCCTACTGATGTTTTAGTTACTGAATATCGGGTTTGTTTTATTCACTGCAAGTCATATAAGGAAAAGAGCTAAGAGACACTAGAGAAAACATGGAGCTGAAAGTCCCAGACCGGTAAACTATCTCCAAAGAATCAAGGATGAGGCTAGTCCTTGAAGCTTGAACGAGATGCACCAGTTTTCTGCGTGTACTAAAGGCACCGCAATGTATTTCGCTGGACTGGGTATTTGCACACTATGAGTTCATAAACCCACTAACTGAATGTAAAGGGCATCAGATCAGGGCAAGGTGGCCAACACTTCCCCGGCAGTTTCGAACACGGTCATTCTTTCAGCCCCTCGCTCCAACATCGAGAGTCAGAATCGCTTTTCCCAGCGGCCACACCCGCAGAGATCCGGGGAGGAGTGTAGAGCGCCGGGCCGGGTTCGGCTGGGGAATGAATGCATTCGCTCCATCACGCAGGTCCTGCACGGCAGGAAAGGGCGCGAGACTCCGATGCTAGACACTCGCTCCCGGCTGCCACAAGGCAGGGGCAGACGCCACCCCGCGGGCTTCATCCCTGCGCCGCGATGCCTAGCCCCGAGGCCCCCCCTGCCCCCCACCCGGAAGCCCGTCCGGCTCACACCTGCCGGCGCGTGACGCGAGAGCCGCGCGTGCCCGCCCGCAGTCACCGCCCGGCTACTCCAGGCGCCTCGGCACGCGCGCCAGACATCGCCCCGAGTGTCTTATGGCCCCTCGCCTCCTATAGACCCGAAGCCGACCCGGCGCGCTCCCGCCGCCCCCCGCCCCCTGCCTGGCCCGCTCCCGCCGCGCGCGCTCACTCGCGAGGACGCGCGCACGCCGCGCCTCAGCCGACTGGGCCGCGTCGCGCGCCCCCGCGGACGTCCTTACCCACCCCAGGCTGTCCCGCTCGGACAGGGCGATGCGCGGGGAGGAGGGGGAGAGGAAGGGCAACTCGGCCCAGGTCCTCACTCACCGCAAAGCTGCGCCGGCTCCCAGTGCGCGGTGTTTCTGTCAGGCGAGGCGATGCGCGCGGTCCCCGCTCCTCCACAGGCTTTGGAGACGATGTCGCAAGGGGACAGAGGGGCGTGGGGGGTCACTCCTTCCCGCTTCACCTTCCTGAAGCACGGGGACCCCAGAAACTAAAAACAAAATAAACAAACTTTCCCCTCCGCCTCCCTCCCCCAAAACCACAACACAAACACTCGAGGGCCCGCCCAGAGCCCCACTCCATTGGCCTCAGGGAGGATGCCTCTATCTTTCACTGGCTAATTTTTGTGCCCGTCAAGCTGCTGTTCCGCCCCTCCAATTCCGCGCCGCTGCCGTAGCCCCTCATTGGCTAAGAGCTTCCCGTTTGACGAGCTAGGATTGGCCGAACAGCCTGCGCCAATCATGCGGGGACACACCCCCTCAGCATCCCAGAGGCCGCTTCCTCGGTCGCGGACCCAGAGAGGCGCTAGGGAAACTAGAGCATGATGGCGGCTGAGCTCGCTTGGCAAAACCATCATCTTTTTTCTTTCTTATTTTTTTAAAGCTTATTAGCACTTCTCCCGGGTGTTGTTTCCCCTACACGCCTTTCTCCATCCAGCACTGCCTAATAACGGAATTATACGTGCCGGCTCCTTGATTTATCTCCTGCGAAGCGCTGAGTGTGGGCAGCTAGTGCGTCATTGGACTATCAGGATGTCGCTCGCTAGTCAAATCTCAAACCATTGGCGGAACGGGAAGACACTCGGCCAACAAGAAGGGCTAACGCTATTGGTTTGACTCCCACTAAGTTCTTTCCTGGTGCTTTATTGGGCACATAGGTACGCCCGTCAGATCCGGATGCTATGCCTCAATTAATTAGCAGGCAATTGGGGGCAGTCTCTTTGCCCAGTCCGTGACAGTGCTAATAACTTCCATTTATTGTGCATCTTTTTGTGCGAGGTTCTGTATTGACTTCTTTATAGAGATTATCTGGTTAAACTTGTGACCTATACACCAATTTTACAAATAGGAAACTAAGGCTTTTCAAAGGATAGTAAGGAGCTGGGTATTTGGCTCAGCGGCAGAATGCTTGCCTAGCGAGCTGGAAGCCTGGGTTCCGTCCTCGGCACCAAAAACGAAAGATAAACCTCCCCTAAAGGATAGTTAGCCAGCTCGAGGTCATCCAGATAGAAGGCATTTGGCGGGCGCTGCGTTGGACCCTATGTCTGTCTGGCTCCAGAACCTTCACTGTTCTGGTTATATTTTAGTGCCTGCAGTTTAGCTTGGAATCCTATCTGGCAGCCAACCCATCATTTTAAAGACCTTTGTTAAGGAATTCAGGTTCCTCGGTTTCTGGCAGTGTCATTCTTGGAAACTACCTATTATAGTGGCTGTCATCCTCCTCCCAAGTATCTTGCCCTTTCCATCCTAAATTAATCTGACATTTCTTGACAAGCACATCCGCTTGTTTTTTCAGCTTTGTAAATGGACGCTTACCATCGTTGTGTCAAACACCATTTTCCTGCCTCCAAAACCCAAATATCTTATCTTTCTTGTTTTGTGTAGAGAGTCCTTAAGAGCTGAGAACAAGAGAAAATAAAATCTAGAGAGCGATAAAATAAATAAATCTCCTTGAAAATAAATAATCGATTACATGCTATTGGAACAGCCCTTCAGCCCCTGGAAATCTTCCAGTTTACTTGATGCTGAGCAAGCCGTGTCCTCCTGGCTCATGGCCACAGGAGTTCTTTCTGTGGCAGCTTTAATGGAACGGAATACACCATTCAGCCAGGGGGGGCAGGATGCTTGAGACCCATTGCCAGTCCCAAGCCTCTGGAACCATAATAATCTCCAAGAGCACAGCACTGGACTCTAGCCCACATTCCATCTTGGGTAATTAACATTTTACCGTCCCAAATCTGTATCCCCTGTAGCTTTAGTGGGACTGTGGCCCTTGTTTTGCTTCCCGTTCCAAGCTGTTGTGTAATCTTGTTGGCACTGCTTTAATAATAACCACTGAAACACAATAATAAAAGTTTTGACACAGCCTTTCAGCAAAGACAAGGTATTTCACAACATCAATTAAGAGCAAATGGAGGTATTCCTAGGGAAACTGCAAGGGAGGACAGAACAAAGAGCATGAGGCAAATTCTAATAAAAGTTCTAAGCACCTGAATCATTACAATTCCACATGCATGCCCATATTAGCACTCCAATATGGATATTCTAAACTAGAAAACACAGTAAATGAGAGATGTCCGAGGTTCAGAACCTTCCTAACTTCTCAAAGTTGCTTGCTTGTACTCCTGTTTTAACCCTTATGCTAGTACTTGGTCTTATATTTAGTAATTGGATACATACCAGTTTTTAGGGGCTGACAATCCAAACAGGCCTTTGCTCTTGAGCTACGTTTCCAGCCATTTTTATTTTTTAACTTGCAATGAAGTCTCACTAAGTAGCTAAATGCCCAGGCAGGGTTTGAGTATTTGATCCTCTTGCCTAAGCCTACAGGGATAGGATTACAGGTGTACACCACCACACCTGCTTGGCAAGTTTTGGGGGGCTATTTATTTCCAGTGCTGAGGATAGAATCCAGTGCCTTCCAAATGCTAAATACATGTCCTACCACTGAGCTACACTCTCAGGCCTTTTGATTTTTTATTTTGGGAAAAGGTTTCACTGAGTTACCAGGGCTAGCCTCAAACTTGACATCCTCCTGCCTCGGTCCTGAGAAGCTGAGGTTGCAGGAATGTGCCACCAGATCTTGCTATCCCAATTATAAATTTCTTGAAATAGTTTTTATATGTGTGTCCTGTAGTTGCCCTGATTATTAAAGGCCTTGATATAAGTAGTTCTTCAGCAAATATTTAGTGATCATGCCAAGCACTTTCCTGAGGCTCAAGGGTTACTCAGACAAAGCATCTTCTGTGCCATCAGTCAAGTGGTGGTGACCAAGCCACATGGTAGTGCTTTGGTAAGGTGACTGGGAAGCATACTGAGGACTCAATTTGAGAAGGAAAGGATAGCTTCTCATTAGCAGTGACATCTACAAGGAGAACTAGAAGATAAATGTGGCTTGGGTGAGAGATGGGATATGCGGTGACCTGTAGAGCTTGCTCTCTGGGGTCTGGGATGCCAAATAGGAATATTCAGAGCAGCCAAAGCTTTTCTTCCTTTCATCTTTGTCTTTATCAGATTTGGATAGAATATGGTCTTACTTCTTACACAGATGAGAAGAAAGTCAATAAATCATTAGCCAATTTGATTGATTTATTGATTCTCTTGGAGGATGAGAGGTTGAAATTCCTGTCACAGTAAACAGCAAAACTTTGAGGATAATCCAGCCTGGTGTTCATGAATGGGACAAAGATATCTGCTGAATTCATTCTCACTGCCTTGAAGTCTTCCTTCAACTATTTATCAAGTGCAGTTCATTGTGCTTTCTCTCCCTGGGAGAGAAACACTGGAAACCCAGTCAACTATACCCACTTGAGAATTAAAAAAAAAAAAAAAAGACTGCTCCAAATAAGAGTAATGTTATCCTGATCACAGAAATAATACTGAGTAAATGTGTTACATTTACTCAACTCAGTATAAAATTCTGTATTTCAGACAATATAGCACGTTATAAAGTAGAAAATCAGCCAGGCGTGGTGGCACACGCCTGTAATCCCAGCACTTGGGAGGCTGAGGCAGGAGGATCGGTGTGATTTCAAGACCAGCCTGGGCTACAAAAGTGAGCGCAAGGGCAGTCTGAACTGCATAGTGAGACCCTGTCTCAAAAAGACAAATAAATAAATAAATAAATAAATAAATAAATAAATAAATAAATAAATGAATGAAGTGGAAAATGAAGGCTTTCCACCACCTCACTGCTACAGCTCCCACACATCACACAGGTTTCCCCAACCCTTTCACGAGTGCATCCGTATGTGGATTTCTTCTTTCGACACACGATGGGATGTGGTACAGGGTCTCATCTGGCTCCGAGATGCCTCAATACTCCAACTTCAATTCAGATTTGGATAGAACATGGTCCCATTTCCTATATAGATAAGAGGAAAGTCAATAAATCATTAGCCAATTTGATTGATTTATTGATTCTCTTGGAGGATGAGAGGTTGAAATTCCTGTCACAGTAAATGGCAAGACTTTTTGGGATTATCCAGCCTGGTGTTCATGAATGGGACAAAGATATCTGCTGAACTCATTTTCTCTGCCTTAGAGTTTCTGGGCATGCCCTGGTGGTTGTGGCATCAAGCCATGCCCTGAAAGCCAGCCCAGGTCCGGAAATGACATGCTCGGATGCTCTCCCAGGCTGTTTCTCATTTCCTTTCTGCATGCTCTTTGGGGAAAGTATTTTTCATTTGTTCTAACTCACCCAGATTTGGCAGTCAAAAGACTTCCAAGCCCTGCACACGCTTATGCTGGCCACAAGCACCATAGTCTTAGGGAGTTATGGTTGATCGATTGTGTCAATTTGAATAAAGAGAAGCCTAACTACATTGGTTCAGCAATTCCACATCTTTGGGAAGGCCCACACTAGGGCTGCTTGTCACCTAGACAATATAAAGGAGAAGTGAAGGACAGGTCTGTTTCTGTTTCTTTGGCCCCACTTCCTGTCTTTGCCTTCAGTTTGGATGTCATCTCTTTGCCTCAGGTGCAGATTCTCCAACCCTCCAGCACAGACTCATCAGCCTCCTGATGTAAACTCACCCAGGACCCTGCAGTGAGCTCCAGGCCTTCCACTGGGTCCTTTAGTCTCCACTGTACAAACACCCTCTGTACTCTTCCTCATCTGGCTCTTGTGTGGCCATTGTAAGCAAATTCAATTCTTATATATTTGTATATCTTGTATCAGTTTTCTCTAGTAAACTCAGACTGATACAGAGAGCCATACTATTCTTAGAGCTGTATATGTGGTGTTCTGTATAGTTGGCTTTTTGCTGAAGGGGAAAGCAGGTTTAATGAGTTGATCACTGCCTTGGATGGCTACCAAAAGTGCTCCAAGCCATCCCAAGCAACAGTCTTCTCCTTTGTCCCTTGAGAGATTATGCTATGATCTCTGCCCTTAGTCTGGACAAAATCCAGGGCAGTGGGAATTTTTGTGAACAGTGTTGCAATGCCCCGCAAGTTTGGTGTGGCAGGACCAGCTGGATCCATTCCAGCTCTGCTTTCTGCGGTGCAGGAGAGCACCCTGCACACTGCACTGGGCTCTCACTGATGAGGCTTTTGGCAGTGTTTGTAAAACATTCTCCAATTCTCACAGCTTATAGCAATAGGACGATCCCTGTAAAGGAACCTAAGCCAAAAAAACAGGAGACAGCTGACAGCTAATAATTTGGGCATGGGTGCTGCTTCAGCCAAAGGCCAGAAGCAGCAGGGGAGGGGACCTTGTCAGAGGGTGCTGATCACAAAGGACAAGCTCCGAAGCATTTACTACATGTCTGGCAACATTGTGCAACAATTCCTTGAGGCAGATGCTGTGCCACTTCCAACTCATCTCTCATCTTTTATGACCTCACTTCTTGAAAAGCCTCTTAAGCAGCGAACATGGAACTCCTTCAGGGAGCTGACCAGTGCCAGCAGATAGGAGGGGGGTGTCATGGGAGGACCCGGAGTTGTGATTATTAATAATCATTATTCTATCCCAGACATGAATTATGTGTCAGACACTATACTGAGTTAATCTTGACAATAATCATGTCTGTCCCAATTTTCTGGCTAGGAAAATGGAGGCACTGCCAGGCTAACTAACTTGCTTTGGGCCACCACAGGTAGCAGTGGCTGTCTGAGTAGATACTTACCTATGTCGCTGCAATGCTGAGATGGCTACCTTGAAAACTTCTTGGTACATTGGAGGAGACAGCCAGCCCTCAAAGGAGCAGCAGCCCTTACTGCCTTTATTGTCACAACTCCACCCTCTTTTTCGAGGGTGCACACATGCTCGACCCTACGTGATACTGGGAAATGAACCCAGGAAATGCTGAGCCACATCCCCAGACTTATTAAGAGATGGGATCTGGCAAAATTGCCCATGTTGTCCCTGAATTGGCAATTTTCTAGCTTCAGCCTCCTGGGTTTGCTGGGGATATAGGTGTGCCCCATGACACATGGCCCAGCTTCGTAAATAATGACCTGTGGCCTTCCCCGCCACTGTGGGTGCTTCCTCCTTTTCTAAAACTGGCTTCCAGCCGTAACACTACTGAAACTCATTTTTCTGAGCACATCTATAACCTTTTTTTGTGGCCAAGATCCAAGAGACTTTCCCAGTTCTTGTTTCCATGGCTTCACCACTATGTTTTACTCTGAGAATCTTTTCTTTGCTTCCCAAAATAGCTAGTTTTCCTCCTACCCCTACAACTGTTCATGCTCTTTTTCCTAAAGTCTCTTTCTCTACCCTCCTTCAAAAGACCTGCCTGCCTCCCCGCCCCAACTTCCTCTGGTCCTCTGAGGGCACAGTTGGGGACAAGTCAGTCACTATTCTGCCTTCACCTCTGTGTTGACAACTCTCACCTCTAGTTCCAGCACCTCTTCTGGGTGACTTTACAAGTCCTGTAAACTATCCAGCTTCAGTTTCCTCATTTCTAAATTGAATACATTGAATCTGATTTGTTATTCTAAACTCTAAGAAAATGATAAAATTAACATTTTTAAAGCATATGTGCTGCCAGAGTAGAGCGGGCTACATAATTTGTGGGGCTCAGTGCAAAATGAAAGCACAGGGCTCCTTATGCCAAAATTATTAAGATTCTAACAATGCTAACAGTAGAGCAGTAAACCAAACAAGGACCTGTCACCTGCTGGGCATGGGCCCCTGAGGGACTTCACAGAGTGCAAAACCATGAAGCCAGCCCCAGAGCCAGCCCAGTTCAAAGCTTTGATGTGTGGTAACTTATTTGGTCCTCATAACGACTTTATAAGGTAAGTACAGATGAGGAAAGCAAGGCAGAAGGAGATTAAGTAACTCCCCAAAGTCACGTGGTTTCTAACTGGTGGAGCTGGAGAGAAAAGTAGCAGCTGGCTGTTGGGGCTGTGAGCCATGCTCCCTTGGGAGCCCTCAGCCCCACCACATCCCCTTCCTCTGTGGTGACTTTGTCTAAGCCATTTCTGCTGCCTGGTACAGCTCTTTCCCCCTTCCCTGTGCTCATTGGGGCCTATGCTTTTATTATAGCTCTGGGCAAGTCCCTCCTTTCCTTCCTGATGCCAAACCTGGAACACAGGATTCAGGTCACACCTGCTCCCCACCAGAGTCTCTGGCTGCCTTTGGTGGAGTCAGCCCCACTCTAGGGGTTATTTACAGCCTGAGGAGCAGTCAAGTGTCATTGCCTGTTTTCTAGAGGCTTAGCGATGACTGATCCCACAAGACTAGAGAGAAAGCTTCCTTAAATCTCCCTCCAAAACCTGCAGCAGCTTGCAGTCAAGACTGGGAGAGGTCTTAGGGATAGATCATACACTTGAATCTTCACTGTGTTCTTTATTGCCTGATGATGATGATGATGATGGTGATGATGATGATGGTGATGATGATGATTTTGATTTTTTTTTTTTTTTTTGCTTTTTGAGACAGGGTCTCACTATGTAGTTCAGGCTGGCCTTAAGCTCACTTTTGTAGCCCAGGCTGGTCTCGAACTCACATTGATCCTCCTGCCTCAGCCTCCCGAGTTCTGGGATTACAGGCGTGCGCCACCACGCCCGGCTGATTTTGATTTTTTTAAGAGAGGGTCTCACTATGCATTTCAAGCTTGAGCTCACTTTGTAGCCTAGGCTGGTTTGCAACTCCCAACAGTCCTCCTGCCTGAGCCTCCCGAGTGCTGGGATTACAAGCACACACACCACCACAACAAGCTCTAGGGAATTCCTCTTGACAGAACCATGACAAAAATGCCAGGTGTGATGCTGGTGGTCAGTGTTGAGAGCCAAGGCCTAGAGGACAGGTGTCTCAGGCCAGAGGTCAGCACGAAAGAGCACATGGTCTCAATCTAGACTGTCACCTGTTTTTGCTGTAGTCACTGGGCTAAGTGTGGTATTTATTTACTTATTTGTTCATTCATTCATTCATTCATTCATTCTTGATTCTGGGAATCAAACTCAGAACTTTGGACATGCTAAGCATGTGCTCTGCCACTGAGCTGTATCCCATCAGGTTTTGCATTTTAAAATGATTGAAAAATAATAAAAGGATAACACTTGGTGATATGTGACAGCCACATGAGACTCAAATTTAAGGGTCCACAGTTTCTGGCACAGCTGCACTGTGACTCCCATCCATCCTGTAGCAGTTAGGACAGAGGTTGCTGGGCCTGGGGTGCCCCTTGCAGAATGAGCTTGCCTGTGCCTGACCTCTCACACTAGGATAAAGGACACTGCTGCCAGCTGCCACTAGGTGTCAGTCTTTCCCCATGGTACTTCTTGCCTCACAGGCACCTCTAAGAAGCCTTAGCAGTGGGTGCTCTTCAAGTACCTTGCTGCTTGGGGACAGCCAGACAATCACTAGCCTGAGGCTAAAGAAAAGTCCAGGAGGGCTTGGAGTCTTAGGTGAGGGCTGCAGCTCTGATTTCCAAAGCCCAGGGTCTGAGTGACAGGTTGGCAGGCTTCTCTGGAAATGGTATTGCTTTGCCTTAGTGTTTTGGGGTGCTAAATATTGAACTCTGGGCCTGGTGCATGGTAGGCAAGGCTCTAGACCTGAGTTACAACCTGCTCTGACAGGGCTTCAGAGCCTCCAACCATGCTCCTCCTTCCTGTGCGTCAGACCCTGCACTGGGCACTTTATGCGGTTACACCCCCAGCCTCAGGCGAGGAGTCTGAGATCCTTCCTTTTTGATACATAAGTCAAGCTGGGCAACTTGACTATGAAGTAGCCTGGTGGGTTATTTGGAGTTCAGTGCCAGAGTCTGCATTCCTACCCCGTCCCCCCACCCCCCCCTGCCCCTGTACCTGACCATCCAAAGCCTGTTCTTTCTCCATCATGTGTCCTGCTAAGGTCACAGAAAGTGGCATGAAGTCACACCACCTTAAAACCAGCACCTTCTGCACTCACCATATGTCCTGGGAGCTGAACAAATGAATGTGGTTCCAGCCCTGCCCTGAACTGCCTCTCCCTGTCTAGTCCCCTAAGCTCTAAGACATTTCAGGAAGAAACTCGAGCCAAGGAGCCAAAGCTGCCAGCAGGAAATGACAATCACAGGCGCCCTGGCTGGCACACAATGGCTCTTTCCTCTTGGGCTGTGGGCACTGTGGGCTGCAGGCTCACTGCCTGTTCTCGCCTTTGGCTCTTCTCCTCCTCCTCCTCCAGGCTCCCACGCACTTGCTGGCTTCCGAGGCAGGTCCTAGCTGGCCTCCTCCTGTGACGTGGATATTTGCTCCTAAAATTGCTTTTTAATGGTTGCAGACACTGCCCTAACTTCTAATCATTTTCCTATGTGAGCACTTGTTTCCAGGTGGCTCCCTGGGAGAAGTCATAGGACATGAGCGAGAATGAGCTACGATGTCCGCTGGATAACTGGATTTCCATCCTTTTCTATACTTTCAGCGTGGTGACTTTGGACAAATCTCCTTACCTCAAGAGGCCCCTTTCTTCCTCCTATTTCCTCCTCCTCCTCCTGTAGCCTTTTGAAGGGATGTATGGAAAAAGGCCCATCCCTGAGCACACAGCAGCCTGGAGGCCAGGTTCCACCAGGCTGGAAGCCCCAGGAGATGAAGGCTGTCCATTTATGATACATAACAAAAGCAGAAGCCACCCCAGAGGACAGGATTAGCTCAGGAGGGACTTTTGATAAGCCTAGTTGTTAAGACATGAATAGCAGACAACAGGATCCTGGTTGACTTCCATGTAAGTCTTAGAAGTCAGGAACAAAGCTGAAAGAATCATGAGCAATTCTGGACTCTGACACCTCCCCAGCTGATTAGCCTGCTTTATTCTCTGACCTGAGTGGCTGTCAAGTCTTCCATCATTTAACAAACAGGTATTAAGCCAGTACAGTGGCTGCAACAATGAGCCAGACAGATAAGGTCCCTGTGCTCAGAGAGCTTGGACTCTGGGCTCCTGAGCCAAAGGAAAACTGGGTAACCTGTCACTCCAGGCTGTAGCTCTTGGGGTCCACAAGCAGGGCCTTCACTGTTCCGTAGGTGAAAAGTTCAGGCCCAACTCTGCAAGACCTTTGGGCTGATCTTGTGATTTCTGAACCTAAGAACATCCCTATGTCTGGACCTGTCCCCACCTGCTTTTCTTTCAATTTGGGGGAGGGGCTGTCCTGCAGCAGACTACCTGCTCCTGAATGGAAACAGGGATGATCAGTGACAGTGGCTGGGTCATTTGGATGGGAGATCACGTGTGCGGCCCACGACCGGCTCATAAATGGACTCCATGACTCAGGAACATGGCAGCGCTAATTATCTGCTGAGGGGACTTGGTTGATGTTTATTCACAACGTCATCACGACAGCTAGGTGGGAAGTCCCACTGGTCTGACTGCAGTTTGGAGGTGTCTTGCTGTCAGCTCCAGCTGTTTGGGGAAGGGGGCTGCCATCGGGCACACACAGGCTCATCCCATGCTGTGTGGGAGGCAGCTGAAACTGAAGGAAGGGGAACAGATTGGGAGAAAACCTGACAGGGAGCCGGGTGGAACCGGGCAGATGTGCACACATAAACACACCTGCTCTGGGAGGAACAGGCAGCAAAGAGCTAAGCAAGGTAACTAGGACAAAGGTGGAAGATGCCATTATTCACCATTATCCTAGAAAACAAAAATCTTAGGCAAGTCAGCCAACCTCTCTGAGCCAAAGCCTCTGTTGCATGCATGGGACAGAGAGCAGGTAGCAGCACGTTCCAGAGCCACCTGTGTGGCTGCTGGCACTGCAAAGTAGAGAGCAAGGGCCCTACGGGGAGGGTGTTTTATGTCCATATCTGGGGGGACCTCTCATAATGTTTGGAGTTTTGTCTCATGTGGAGGGACTCTACTGGCAGGGTAGTAGGCAGAGGCTGAGCAACACCCTACATGGAACACCACTGCCCCTTCCCCAACAGACAACTGTGAAGCTTTGTCCAGTCCCTAGAGCTGCAAGCCTGAGCCCAGATGGGGGATGCAGGGAGAGCCTCACTTGTAAAATGCAGATAACATATCTCGTGTGGCCCAAACTCTCAATGGGAAAACTGTTGGCTTTACAGATCCCTTCCTGAGGTGTTCTTAGTTTGAAAACTGCATGTGACGAAAGCATCTAGCGCATTGACTAGCCATACTATAGGTGTTCATAAAATGAGATAAAACCTGCACAACAGGGAGAAAATAAAAAAGCCTATTCCCCTTCTCTGGCCAGCTCCCGCCACATCTCTGGGCTTCCTTTGTTGTCTGTCTATAAATTTCTGTTGAGCTACAGGGTCCTGAACTGGGCAAAGGCTGTCTTGGACAGAACCAGGAGTAGGGCCGACCATAATCATACCCTAAGGACAGAGGTGATATGAGGCGGTTTTGCTGAACCTTCAGGAACAGCCTTCCAGCCCTAGGCAGGAGTCCCAAGCTCCCCACAGGGATGGGGCAGAGGCCAGGTGAGTGGCAATGCCAGAGGCTCACCGAAGGGTGGCCTTCCCCAGGGCTGCGCAGAAGCTGGACTCAGGAGGAGGTGGCAGTGCAGTGGACGGGGCCAGAGCTGGTCTTGTGAGCACCCTTTCATCCTGCCTCTCTAGAGCTCTTTGAGCACTGCCAGCCTGGGCACGCTGCAGCCAAGGGTGCCCTCCAGTGAGAACTTGCCACCCAACTGGGAAGGCTGGATGTATCCTTGAGAGGTGATGAGCAAGTGCTAGAACAGAGGGCAGAGATGCTTGAGACTGAAGCCAAGATGCAGAGCAGAGTGGGCCAGAGCTTAAACTGCCAGCCAACCAGAGCTGCTTTAGGATGATATCCTCGGCAATCGTTACACTGTAATCTCTTTCTCAAAGATTTTGGAGTGGAGGGGGCAGAGCTCATGTTACCCGCCTCTGTGACGATGAGGAAACGGGTTGCAGGGGAAGGGCACTACACCTGCAGGCCAGCAGTCTGCCTAGCACCAAGTTGGCTCCTCTTGATTGCTACAGAATAACTTCATCTTGGCATTTTGAGAAACTGAGGCAGAAAGGAGGGCCTTGCTCCAGGTGCCGTGACTTGGAACTTCCACTGAAATCCTCTTCGATGTAGAGTAGGCTTGGATGTAGGGAGAGAGGGATAGAGCCCACCAGTTCTGTCTCTGTGGAGTACCAAGCCTCAATAGCACGGCCTCTTCTGAGGCCAAGGTGCCAACCTCCATTCCAAGGGCAATTTCCTTCCTCCATTACAATTCAGGCACTTTGTGTTCCATATCTTGAAAGTATAGCATCCCTCCTCCCATGTCACCCTCTTCCACCCTCTGCCTCCTGAACAAGCCATGCAGACAGGTCTCGGTGTATTTCCCAAAAGTGTTTAATTCTCAGAAAGGCTTGGAGAGGTGGGTCAGGGTCCCTTACCTACATAGCTAGGAGGTGGCCTCAGAAACAAGAGGCACAGCAGCCAGGGTTTGATCCCTGGCCTGCCATGTCAGTCCTGCCCCCGGGGCAAGACCATGATTGGGACTGGGTGAGGTGACATGCTCCTGTCTATAATCTCAGCACTTGGGAGGCTTAAAACAGGAGGATCACTATGAATCCAATCTGTGTAGTGAGACCCTGTAGACCCTGTACTAAATACATTAAAGAGAGAGAGACAGACAGAGCAGACAGACAGAGAGAGAGAGAGAGAGAGAGAGAGATCCTGGGGTCAGGCTCACCCTCCCTCCCTCGGCCTCACCCTGTCACTGGGGAGACCAGACTATACACAGGCCCTAGGTCTTGCCTTCAGTGTGTCCCTCCCTGCCTGTCATCAGCTGTCTCATTGACATCTGTGTCTTTTCCTTAGGTGGCGGTGTCCTAGTGGTTTTCGTAAGAGGGACAAGAGCTTGGGTCTGAGGGCAGAGGCTGACAGAGGTGGCCCCATGGCCCTTCCCTTGGACACTACAGCACTTTGTCCCTCTAGCATGCTTCCTGTCAGAGAGGGCAGGCTCAGGGCCTGCAGGAGGAGTTGCTCCACTGACATTCACCTCGCTTAGCCCCTACTGGGTCACCTGAGTTGTGTGTACACGTACAATCACTCACTGCTTATCCTGGTCCAGCACCATTTTTCAGCCTCACTTTTTCCAGGAGGCTAAGGCTGGTCTATGGCTGACACATAACTGGGGAAGTCCTGAAGGATGAAGGGACCAAGAACCATGTGAGGGAAAAGGGCAAATACTCCTGTCCTTGGCACTCCGTGGCTCCCTACTCCTGCCTCATCTCTTTCCCTTCATTAGGCTGCAATTCCAAGGCCTTGCTGAGGCGATGGGCAGGCCCAGGGAAGGGTACCCTAAGAACCCCAGGCAGGCTTGCAGTAGGCACCAGCCCAGGTGGCCAAGCAGAGCCTGCCAGGATGACACAAAATGAGGGAAAGGGACTCTCAAACTGGCAGTGTCAGATCCTTCCCCCATCCTATTCAGTCTGGTATGGGAGCCTGTGAGGACTGGGCCAGGAAGGTCACGGCAGCCAGTGTCCTGGCAATCCTGAGACATCTTGCACCTTGAGCGCTATGGCTAGCAAAATTGGAATTCGGGATCTCTGGCTTCAGAGCCCCAACCTCTCCCCTTCTTTCTGCCTTCTCTGGGTGATGAGAAGGCAGCAGAAAGCCCAGGAAAGAGGAGCCAGGTGGCTGGGGCTGCCCTGCAGACCTCATCTCACTAAGGCATATGACATGGTGGCCCTGGTTTCACCTAGGGACCTGAAGCTCTGGGGCTGGCTCAGAGGGAGGGAGTTGGCATAAAGGAGTAAGGACACTAGTCAAGTTTCCACAACATGTAAACAGGACGGCAATGACATCTGCCTAGTCTCTGGCAGTCCGACGGAGGCATGTGATGGTCTTGAGATGCCCCAGAGCTTTCATGTGGGGTTCAGGCCCCGAGGCTTGTTGATGTCCAATGTGCAAACTATTGCAGACTGAGCTCTGTGCCCTTCACAGCACAGGACAGGACCAGTGACCATCCACAGCCTTCCCGTGGCTCAGGAAATTATGCAGTTGCTGGGCTTGCTAGGACTGGCACTTGTTTTACCTGTGGAGACAAGGAACACAGACAGGGAGAGACATCAGTGAGACAGTGGATTTATCTCCATTGCCTATTCTGGGCGCTATCCACACCTCAGCTTTGGGGGCGAAGGTTACTGGCTCCCTACTAAGGTGCTAAGCTGTAAACCACCTCAGCAGGACACCTAGGAAAGCAAATGAAGATTCTTTCTGCCTTGACAGTCTCAGCAGGATCATCATGGCTGGGACAGCAAATGGACTGTTGTCTCCTGACCAAAGGTCGGGAACAGACTCCAAAGACTTAGAAACTGTGCCAGGACTGTAATTACCAGTACTTAAGATCTTAAGCAGCTTCGAGCTCTCCAGGGATCAACTCTCTCTGGTGACCACGCAATGAGCCAGGATCTTTTGCTTTGTTCCACAGCAGAAGCCATGGGCCCTGATTCTAGCTAGCTTCAGCTCCTCCTGCGATATGCAAAGCGCTGGGTTGTGAGGGGAAAAGCTGCACCTCAGGTAGGGCCAGCGACACCCACTGAGGGCCAGCTCTAAGCAGAGGTGGGGAGTGAACAGCTCAGGCTTCTGCTCCAGCCATAGCAGCTTGGTTTTCTGTTTCCCAGGGCCTCAGCACTCATTTCCACTTCCCACATGATGGGGGCAGGGGACTGGCTACAGTTTCTGTGGCTGATTCCTGTGCTCTGACCTACGTGGGGGATGGGGTGGAAGCTGTGAGGCAGACCTGACACCTCAGGCCCTTGTGGCCTCAGGCTACTGGAGGCAGCCTCTGGGTCCTCAGAGCTGGGGCCACCTCTCCAGGTGTTACTTCCTGAGGGCTCCTCCCTACACTGCAAGGGTTGTCTCCTGGAGCTCACACCTTCTTCCAATGTCATTTCAGCTGTGAATTTAATTAAGGTAGTGTCTGCCTTTTCTTCTGGCCTGCTAGCCAGAGAGACAGGACAGAGCTGGACTCAGGCCTTGGTTCCACAGCCTTCTCTCCCTCCACTCCACTCTTTTTGCAAGGCTGCCGCTAAGGACTGCAGACTGTGTCTGTTGAGGTCAATGTCCAGGTCAGACTGAACTCTCTTTGGGACCTACTGCACTCAGCTGAGCCCATGCTTGGTGTCCCCCAGACTCAGGCAGGTGGCTGCTGAGGGAAAACAAGGAGGGGAGGCGGTCACCTCTGGTAGCAGCACAGAGGGCTGAGTCTGGTATGGCTGTACTGAAGTCATTTGCATTCTGCTGCCCTGGAGCCCCTCATCCTTGCAATGGATGCATTGGCCATACCTTGTGCTCCTCAGTGGCCTGTTCTATTTGCTTGGCCTACTGAGCAGATGCTGAGTTTCTCCCCAGAGGCAGCATTTTGGAGGCAGGTAAGCAAAATCAATCTCTAGCTCCAGAGGCACAGGCAGAGGTATAGCTCTGTGGGCCAGGGAACAGAAATGCTGGGTTGCAGCCCTAGCCTGGTATACCCTGCTCCTTCCTGGAGACCTCTGCCCTCCATAGGACCTGCCTCCTGGAAGCATCTGGCTAGACACAAGCCTGGGAAGATCCCTTATCCTCAGAATTCATTTCTATGCCTCAGAAACACTACATTTCTGAAGGAGAAACCCAGTTGGGGGGAAATTCTTTATGTTTCATTGTTCCATCAAAGCTCATTTACTGAGAATCGGCCACTGGCAGGCAAATCAGACCTGTTCAGATTAGAGACTAAGAACTATATGAACAACACCCCCTTCCTTAATTGTTTTTTTTTTTTTTTAATATTTTACAAATTATGTGTGGTAAGGAGAGGGTGGCTGAAAAAGGCTTATGAGGCAGTGTCAAACTCAGAGGGGAAGTGACACTGAAATAAGACAGCACAGATGGTTGCAGAGTGGGAAGACAGGGCCACTAAACGCAGAGAAGGGCTGGAGTGTGACAGTCTAGTGCATTTGCAACTAGAGCTGGGATGCAAGGTCATGTGGGAGACAGGAAGGAAAGGGACAGCAAAGTGGGTGCTTATAGCAAGGATGACAGGGTCTTCTCTTTTAGCTCTCACTTCATATACCCTTTGTTGGAAAGATCCTTCCCTGATATCCACATGGCCCGTCCCTCCAGCAGTCTCTGTTGCATTGCTGCCTGGTCAGAGAGACTTTCCCTGTCCACCATTCGTAGAAGGGTCCCTCCTCTCCTGTGCCCCCAACTCTCCCTGGCATAACACGCTCCAGAAGAAAGGGACGTCATTCATTCTGCTCCTGATGCATAGCGACTTAGAGCAGTGCCTGGCATGGAGCACATATTTCATAGATACAAACTTATTGGAGAAAAGGAATTATGAGGCCACAGCGTGCTACTGGGGATTTATGCCAATACTAACAACAGCAGGAACCACAGCAGCATGGATGACCTGTGCATCCCCACTCACCTGGCCAGGTAATGTAAGCCCTGGCCAGATCCAGAGAAACTAGAGAGACAGGAGTGCAACACCAGCCAGCAAGAATAGGCGGCCCTGCCTCTTCTCTGGAGCTGGGCAGGATTGGTCACTTGGAGGATGTTGTACTATTGGCATCCCCACTGGTAACAGGGTTCAGAATTCACTAGCTCAGATCAAAGTTCCTACATACCAGCTGGGGCCAGGTCCAGCTGCTTAAGGGCAACACTACATTCTGAAACTCTGCCTTGACAGGTGACACTTGAGAAGAGAAGATGTGCCCTGGAAGTGGGGTGCACTGGGTCTGTATGGGGCCCCGAGTCTAGCAGGAACTCCTTCGGCAATCTCACAGTCCATCTCTGACAGGACCCCAGATTTCCAGGAAAGACATCTGAGACCTTCAGTACTCTCTACTCCCTGGATGACACAAGAGAGTGTGAAGTCCCCAGATCTGGCAGCCAGAAGCCATAGCTCTATGAAGTCAGAACCCACTGCCAGTGGAGTGGGCCATACACAAAACAGGGGGACCCAGGAGGCTCTGGGAAAAGCTTGGCTAATGTAGGTTACTTTGGAGATCGCTTGGGAGACAAGGTCCTGCGCTTGCCCTTTCCCACCTCTCATCTGGCAGAATACCAGCAGGAAGGGTCTAGCCAACATGTGAGGCACTTCCTTCTGGTCTTTTTTTTTTTTGGTCTTTTTGAGACAGGGTTTCAGTATGTAGTTCAGGCTGGCTTTGAGCTCACTTTTGTCACCCTGGCTGGTCTCAACTCACATTAATCCTCCTGCCTCAGCCTCCCAAGTGCTGGAATTACAGGTATGCACCACCATGCCCAGCCCTTCTGGTCTTTAAAAGATATAGGACAACAGTGCCAGCCCTTGCCTTTGGAAACAGCCACCATTGCTTTTTTGGGAGGCCCTCGACATAGGCTCCCCTCTCTGAAGTGTGTCAGGCAGGATACACTTTCAACCCTAAGCATTTCACATTGCATCTCTCTTAACTTTTAAAAAAATGTTGGCCATTTCCCAGAGGACTCTGACCCCCAGGAATGTAAAGGTCAGGCTTCAGGCAGAGGACCTAGAACCTCCTCCGCTAGCCTGGGGGTTTCCTCAAAGTAGAGGCTTGCCTGAGTCTCCTCTATGTGCAGGACTGTCTGTTGATCTGAGGACACTCTATACTGGAGAACTGTGTGGGACAATCCTGTCGGAGTCTTCAGCCTAGTCCAAGTGATACTGACTCTTTTTGTGGTGCTGGGGATCAAACTATATCACTGATCTTCATCCATATCTCTTTATATTTTTGAGACAGTTGCCCAGGTGAGACCTCAAACTTGAGATCCTCCTGCCTCAGCCTCCCTCACTGCTGGAATTACAGACATGCGCCATCATGCCTGACCTACTCATGGCATTTTTACAACAAGGCCATCCTTTGACTGTTCCTCCCTGAAGTTTTGGATCTCTGCCTCAGAACACCTGTCTTAAGCTCCCACTCGGGAGCAGGTGGCAGGCTGGAGGGAAGGTGTAAGGTGGCCCAACCTGGAGGAGCAAGTCTTACAGTGAAAAGGCAGAAGTGAAATGATGCTCAGCTCTCACCACTAGAGGGGGCTAAGAGCCTTCAAACCACCAGGTTGCTCCCCCTCCCATTTCCCCAAACCCAAAGGCAGCAGTTTCTGGGAGGTTCTCCCAAGGGCCACACCTGGGTTTGCAAAAATTTGCATACCATATGACAACTATATACTTCTTATCAAGCAATTTTACAGGCTGTCAGCTCTCAGCTTTTTCTCTTTCTCTCTTTCATCAACCCTGTCATCAACCCACATCCTCGCTTGATGAGAGGGTGCACAGATAGGACAAAGTGAGAATCTACTTCTGTGGACCTTGGAAACCTTCCCTAGCTTACCTGGCCCCCTTCTAGAAGAGGAGACAGCCTCAGGGAGGGGAGGGATGCTTCCAGGGCCAAGGGCAGTTTGTCTTGAGCAGGACATGTGAGTGTGTGTTGGGGGGAGGGGTGAATAATCTGTCCCAACAGTATTCCAAATGCTTCCCAAGGGAAGGGGGGATTGTCCTGGGATGGGGTGACAGCTGTAGATGACTTAGGATTGCTACTTCCCTCCACAGGGCCCTGCTGTTGGGAGCCCACCCCTCTCACACAGACAAACTGGATTCCATTGCTGCCTGTGGGGAGGCACTGCAGCAGCCTGGCAGTGCCTAGTGTTGGGGAGACAAAGGCAAGCAACAATGGGCCCCTGCTTCTCATCCCTTTCTGCAGGGAGGAGGAGTGGCCCGAGGAACCAGAATTTCAGGGCCTCTGAAACTGGAGGCTCATGCAGGCAGGCAGAGGTTGCACCGGACACCCGCCCCAGAGAAAATGGGCTCTCCTGACTACAAGTGCCAACCACTCTTGTCCTGCTCTTTTGGCTCTGCTCAGGTGCAGGTGCTTCAAGAGGGGCCTCCCGAGGGCACGGTCTGCTCTGCTCAGCTGGCTCCAGGGCACCATGTGGAAGCATTGAAAGATGAAGCAGAGTGGCCGCACCTGCCAGAGCCATCCAAGTAGGGGAACCTGGGGCTGGGCAATGCACTAGAAGTGGCTGCAAGGGACAAGACAATCGGCCTTATGTTTCTATGGAAACTACCTCAGGGTGAGGGGCTGAGAGAAGAGAAAGCTTCCATCTCACTCCCAGGCGGGACTGGGGAATCAGCCCCTTTGTGGCTGGGCTCATCCCCTCCTCTTTCCTGCCAGGTGTTCACCATGGCAACCCTCCTTCCAACAGGAGGTGCAGAGCAGCAGTGAATGTTGGGGGAGCCCAGGAGCCCAGCAGGAATAGGGATAGGGCAGGCCACCTTTCCTTGACAGGACAGGACCTGGGCTCAGGCCTGGGTTTGGATCCAGGTCTGTGACCACTTCTTGCACCCTGAAACCACTTCTTCCTCCTCTGAAGGGATTACAGGGTTGTCATGGAGGAAAGGAATCAGCACCTCCACAGGGCCTGGCCCACAGTCGCTCAGGAGGGTGTGCAAAGGTCCCAGTGTTCCCACTGTGCCCATACCAGAGACTCCTAGGCCTGCTCTAACCTAAACAATCAGACATCTATGGGCACGGCCTGGGCGCAGGAGCTGGGAACGAGCACAGGGGAAGTGGCTGTGTCCCTGATTTTCTGACACTTAGAATCTAGTCAAATTAGGGCTGTGAAGACAGCTGAGTCTCGGAGCCCTTAGGCTGCCCAGGACCAGACCTCAGGCCCTGGCTCCCATGTACCTGGCCAGCCGGAGAGCTCAGTTGTCTCTGCCACACAGCCCTGCAGGCAGAGAGGGAAATTCTAAACACTGACATCCTTTTGACTCAGGGATAGCTGGGCAAGAAAGGCAGTCTTGTGGTTACCACCAGAGATTGCTCTGGAGAAAGAGATCAAGGCTAGGGCTTAAGGGGATCCCAGAGAGATGGCCAGAAAGATAGCACCACCATTAAGCTCTTACACTGGGGTAGCTGGCTTGTCAAACAAACCTGGGAAACCAAGTTAAATCAAGTCAAACTCCTAACAGCAGAAACAGGAAGCTGGGTCAGGCCCCACAGGGGCAGAGGTATGAATGGGATGTGTCTGACCAGGTTAGATCCTGTCCACAGTGACCCAGAAAGGAATAAGGTTGGCCAGAATAAGCCCTGGACTCAGTCATGAGGCCCCTGTTTTCTTCATTTGCAAAGAAGCAACCTGTTCTGCTTCCCTCATTTGCCTGAGAAGTTCTGAGGCCAGTGTGGAAGCTGTCTCAGGGGACTCCATGCCATCACCACTCAGAGCCCTGGGCAAGGCACATGTGGCACTCCCCTCCCAGGGACTTGTCTAGGGTCCCCAGAGAGACACAGGCCTGAGCTGGGAAGAGAACTGTGGACCTCTGACCCAGGAGCTCCTGCTTGTTTGTGACACAAAGCTGCCCTGTGTGAACATGAGGTGATGCTCCTCTACAAGGACCATGCCAAGGATAGGGATGGCACTGGGCCCCAGAGACGTGGCCTCACCTGAGATGCTGGCACTGGATCCGTCATTGGGCTTCTTCCCCATTAGAAAGTCCCTGTCAGTCACTGTCTCAGTAGACAGGGAGCTGGCCATGCTGTTGCACGCTGGAGTCTTCTTAGTCCGTCGACTGAAGAGCCTACTGCCGAAGCGCTTGCTGTTGGTCAGGTTGGCCTCCCCATTGGCAGCTTCCCCCTTGCCATTTTGGGCAGATGCTTCTCGGGCCTTGGGCCTCAGGTCTATGTGCATGTGAGAGATTATCTTGCCGTCCTTCTGGTTCAGCTCTCCGGAGGGAATGGGCTCCACGGGGGGCAGCAGCTGCTCCACCGTGACCAGGTCATTCAGGAAGCTCTCCAGGCGCCGGGCCGCCTCACCGCCTCTGCTGCCCTCCTCCTGCCCCTCTCGGTTGTTATCCCGGTCCCGCTGTTGCTGGGCAGCCCAGCGCATCATCTCCCCTGGAGTTTGGCGGCTGCCTGCCACCAGGGCGTACTTGGGGTTGATAAGCTTGCGGGCCACGGTGGAAGAGTAGTTGGGGACAAATCTGCCTGCGGCTCCACCCAGGCCCAGCTGCTGGAACAAGTTCACCTCCTCGGAGATGGCGTACAGCTCCCTGAACTCCACATCGAAAGTCTCCACATGCTGCCCTGTCAGGAGGAGGAGAAGGTTCCTGTCCACGTAAGAGGAACTCCAGGTGAACCTGGAATGTGAGGATGAAAAAGCAGACTTGTGGCCAGCCTGCTCCATGCCCTGCCCGTTGGTCCCCTCCGCTGCAGCCAGGCAGCCTGCTGATGGATAGAAGACCCATGCCACTTAACGCTGGACTACTCGCTCGCTCTCTCTCTCTCCCAGACTAAATCTTCCCTTCCCCTGGGCTTGGACCTCAAATGCAGAGAGCAGGCAGTGGACTCAGAGAGAAGGGCATGAGAAGTCAGGCTGTGATTCAGTCCTGGTTTCTGCCTTTGAATACCTTGCTGGGAAAACAAAAACAAAAACGAGGCTCAGCTATGTATAGTGGTGTATACCTGTAATTCTACTATTCTGGGATGCTGAGGCAAGAGGATTGCAAATTTGAACCAAGCCTGGATAAGTTTGTGAAGCTGTCTCAAAATTAAAAATAAAGAAAAGGGCTCAGGGTTCAATCCCCAACATGGCAGAAAAGAAAAAGCAAGCAAACAAACAAAACAAAAACAAACAAACAAACAAAACCAAGAAGGTAGAGGGCTCAAAGGACCTAGGGTACAAAATGTTAGAGATTACTTAACTCAAGAGTTGTGAGGCTCAAATGAAATAACAAAGCATTTAGCCAAGCACCTGGTACAAACACACTGTTAATGAACAGTAACTGGGCTGCTGCTACTGGCAATATTGTTTCATTTCTTATTGGCTCTTTGAAATTTTAGAGCACTTAATTTCTACAAAACAGCCCATACTATAACCTTGAAAAAGGACTTAAGTCATTTATCAACCGTTTCACATACTGAGGTCTCTTTTTCTTATTTTTTATTTTATTTTATGTATTTGGTACAGGGTCTCACTATGCAGCTCAGACTGTAGTGATCCTCCTGTTTTTAGCCTCCCCAGCATTGGGATTACAGGTGTGCACCACCAAGTTTGGACTTGGTCACTGGCTCAGCATGCCCTAAGGGCAGGGCTGGTATGGCATGTGGGACCAGGGATCAAACTCTGGCCCCTGTGCTTGCCAAAGCAGGTACTTAGTCCGCTGAGCTATCTTGCTGGCCCTTCATCTAATTTTAATTTACACGGAGGACAGAGATTGCACAGTCTTTCACATGTCTGATAATTCAGTTTTAAGCTGAAACTCTGAAGACAGTCCTCTCTGCCATGCCCTCGCGTTTCTTTCTGGATCTGGCTAATTCTACTTCCTGCTTGTCCCATTTAATAAGCAGCTTCAAAATGCAAATAGTTGCTGTGCACCATGCAAAATAGGCAGTGTTTGACGGATGTGGTGGTGCTGTCATCCCAGCACTCAGGAGGCTGAGGCAGGAGGGTCACTGTTGAGTTTGAGCCCAGCCTGGAAGACGAGTTGGAGCAAGTTCAAACCCCAGCCTATACGATATATGGGGACTCTGTCCTTAAAAGAGAAAACAAACAAAGACAGGCAGTGCTTTAAATGCCCACAAAGCATTGACCCTCTTTCTGGAATAATCCATTAACTAGAAGAGTTGAAGAAAGGACTGGCAAGAGGCAGTTTGCCCTTGAGACAGACAATATGTCATGACTGAAATAGAAATCCACAACTACATCGATAAAATAACCTCAGGGCTGTGGAGGCTCCAGTGAACAGTTACCACGAAGTTACCTCCTCTGACCTGGCCCAATTCACCTGTAGGATCCGGTGGCTACTCTGTCACCATCCACCATCAGAAACCTTGATGACAGGGTCCCCTTGATCTTCCCCATGGGCATATAGAAGCCGACGCCTGTCACAGAGCGGACGCGGATGTTCTGTTAAGGAGAGGATAAAGCACTGTCACCCAGTGTAGTAGTCCTGTGCTGTGGCAGAGGAAGAGTCCCCTTGTACAAGGACTCTGCCTGCTGATTCCTGTTTGGATTCTCTGCTTCTCAGTCTTACTTATAGAACTCTATATGGGGGCAGGAGGAAGTCACTGAATCTTGGGGCATTGGCAAACCCAGAGGGTTTCCTGTCTTTGACCAAAGTTCCTTGGAAGAGAATCACAACCCCAAATTTGAACTTGACCACAAGCTCAGCAATTCTGTAGGCTGAGCACCCCATGAATGGACCAGAACTGCTGCAGCCTCTGCAACCTTGGGATAAAAGGGAAGCTGGGCATATGATGTAGCAGTTTCTGAGGTATGGCTGAGGCATGGCTGTAGACAGAAGAAAAGGGGTTGGGATCCTGAACCTGTTTTCACCTGTGTCCCTGGAGTAGAAGCAAAAGGAGGAGGAGGAGGAGGAGAAGGAGGAAGAGGAAAAGGAGGTAGAGGAAGAGAAGGAGGAGGAGGAGGATAAAGAGAAAGAAGGGGAAGAGAAGGGAGTCTCCATCGCCTTTGCTCACCCCTTACCTCAGTGGAACAACTTACCCGAATCCGAAAGTCAGAGAGCTCCAGGCCCTGACACATCTCCAGGAAATACTTCACTCCTGCCTCATCCAGGATGATGTACACGGGGACCCGGCGCTTAGAGGCAGCATCCACAATGTCTTGGAAAATATCACCATCAGTGAAGAGGTCCATGACCACAGCAATGACCTGAAAAGGGAAGGGTGCTCCTGAGGGCTAGATACTATGACTACACACATCTTTGGAGACACCCCGGTATAGGCAGGACCAGCCGGCTCTGGGATTACAAGTGGCTAAGAGTCAAAAACTCCAGCGGTACTACTCCTGGCTCCTACAGGTCCTCACCCATCTCTGAGCATATGTGCCCAGGAGAGGGGTTCTAGGGTGCAGGCTTGCTGCCCACATCTCACCCTGGATTGCCCCTGTAGCCCCCTCTTCTATACACACACACACACACACACACACACCAATTATTTTTCAGAAGCCTCATCAGAGGAGAACTAGGAGGCCAAGAAGAGTTGCTCTTGCTGCCCCAGGGAAACCAGCAGGCGGTGCCAAGGTGCAAAGGATGGGCTTGCTTCCATCAGCTACAGATCTGCTTGAACATTTCTTTCCCAGCAGGCCTGGGCATTTTGATCTCCCTGCAGCTGTGCAGAGCCCTGCACTTCCCCAAGCACAGATCTGGGCAGAGATCCAATTGGTTCGAATGCCCATGGCCTCTGGTGTCCAGCTGTTCCCACCCATCCTCAGATCAAGGTCACTTCCAGGGACCCTTCACTTGCACAACTCAGCCCTGATTCTGCACCCTGGAAGGAAAGCCCTTTTGCAGGCTGAAACAGATCTATTTTGCTGCATAAACCACCCTCTGCTCCAGCCTCCTCCTCTGCCCAACACTACACCCGATGCAGGGGAAAGGATGAGGCCTTAGGGTGAGAGAAGTCTGGTTTTAATTTCAGACCTACCACTTTCCACGTATGTGGCCTTAGGCAAGACCCTTGCCCTCAGTAAGCCTGCTCCCTCATGGTCAAATGGGGACAGCCTGTTTACCACATATTTACCGGTAGGGTTAGAGATAATATCCATAGGGCATCAAACACAGGGCCTGGCTTGTAGCCATCACTACTAAATAGCTGAAGGGACCCATTTGCCATCACAAAGGAATGTGGGCTCTAGAGTTGGGCAAATAAGCCTGGGATACCCACTCCATATCTGGATCCTTGGCATGCCAGCCTCCTTGGCTGGAAAATGGAAGTGATAACAGCACCTATCCTAAAGGCTTGTGTGCGGATGTAGTAGGGTAACCCTAGGAAAGTGTTCAATGCTAGAAAATACTACTGAATGGCCTGTGGTAAACTCTCCCCTTTTTGGAGATAAGGTTCTCCTGCATTGCCCAGGCTAAGTGCATGATCTTCCTGCCTCACCCTCCTGAGTTGGATATATGTCACCAAGGATAAATTTGATAAGCCTCATTCCCAACACTCACATCTATCATCACTACCAACACCTTCACAAGCACACTTTACAGTACCCCTGCCACTAAAGTCTCCTCACGCGTACCTCCACACAGTATCACATAAGCTCTCTGCAAGCTTACATTTGCCAGCCCGTCATTAATACAGGTGTGAATGATTACTGAGCCCCACAAGCACAGCGAGGATCTAAAGACAGATAAGCTGCAATCATTAACTTCAAGGGGTTAATCCAGGTGGATGAAGAGACAGCGGAAAGTAATAAGCAAGGTGTAAAGTAAATGAGATAAATGCCTTCAGGGCTGCACAAGTGACATGTGATGGAGGGGGCGATAGGCAGCTATTAATTCTAGCCAAGGGAGAGTAAGAAGGGCTTCCTTTACAGGAAGCCTTTGGCTGCCATGAGGAAAGAGGAGAAAAACCCAACAGAGAAGTTGTTTGGGTGGCCTTGCAGAGGTACAGCTTACATAGGGGCGCTGGGATGAGGAGAGGGCAGGGATTGCGCCTGCCTAAGGAAGAGACACCTTTTCCAAGGTACCTAGGCACAGGTGCCACATGGCCTAGCAGAGGTCTAAGAGGTGCGTAGCACAGGCATGGAGTGTGGCAGCCACTGAGGTGGTGTGATGCTTAATTTCAGGTGTTAACTTGGCATCCAGAGGACTGGTCAATGTTATTCTGGATGTGACAACATTAAAACAGTGAGCTTCAAGTGAAGCAGATTTTCCTCCATAATGTAGAGGGAGGATGGGGGAGATGGGTCAGCAGTATAAGTGACTACATGGCAAGCACAAAGTCCTGAGTTTGATCCCCAGTACCGAAAATAAATAAAGATGACATAATGTGGATGGGCCTCGAAATCACTAAAAGCCCTTCACAGAACAAAGGCTGACCTCCCCTGAGCAAGAAGAAATTCTGCCAGTAGCCTGCCCTTGAACTTGGACAGCAGTGCTTCCCTGGGTCTGTACCTTGCTGCTCTCCCTAAGATTCTGAAATTGCATCTCCAGGATCCTAGGAGCCAGTTCTTTAAAAGCAGCCCCTGACTCTGTCTCTGTCTCTGTATCTGTCTGTCTCTGTCTCTCTGTCTCTGTTACTGTCTCTGTGTGTCTGTCTGTCTGTCTGTCTCTGTCTCTGTTTCTCCTGCATTCTCTGTCTCTCTCTCTCTCCCTCCCTCCCTCTCTCTCTCTCTCTCTCTCTCTCTCTCTCTCTCTCTCTCCTGTACACCCTGCTGGTTCTATTCCTGTCGAGAAGCCTGATTATCCCAGGCACCGAGGATAGCAATTGATATGTTACTAAATACTTTCAGGGCACCTTATGCCAAGTACTCATGAGTATCTAAGTACTCATGCACTTTTGTGAATTTTCTAATCTACAAGGATTTCACAATTCAGGAAATAAACATAGAGGAGCAAAGTAACACGCCTGAGGTCATCAGGCTAGTGGTGGCAGAGCAAGAAAGTCAGGTACATTGGACTCCAGGGACTCATTTTACTGCTTCCCTGGGATAAGCTAACTTCAAGGAATTTCAGAAACAACAATGTTTTCCTGAAAAAAACTAAACAAGATAGACTAACATCTAACAAGATTGACAAAAATGAGAGGGGTTGCAAATAAGATACTAAACGAAAAAGAATAAATACAAAGGACATTATAGATTTCAGAAATCATAAAAATGGTAAAAATATTAAGGTCAATTCTACATTAATGAATTTGAACATCTGAATAATGGATAATGTACTACAAAAGGACTAAACACAACCTAGGCATGGTAACATGCCTATAATCCCAGCACTCAGAAGGCTGAGGCAGGAGGATCACCATGAGTTTGAGGCTGCCTGGGCTACAGCCTGAAGTGAGTTCAAGGCCAGCCTGAACTGGCCTTGCTACATAACAGTCCCTGTCTAAAAACAACAACAAACAAACAAATGAAATCCCTACATATAATATATCATAATCAAGTAAGGTTTTTCATAGAAATATAAGGGTGATTCAACAACAGAAAATATATCATTTAAATTTATAACATGGAATCAAGGGGGAAATCATATATTTTCTTGCCAATTAAAAAAATTGTCACAGGGGTCTGGGGAGATAGCTCTGTGGCACAAGTGCCTGCCTGGCAAATGCAAGGTCATGAGTTCAAACCCTGATCCTACAAAAAAAATTGTCACAAAATAAGATTGTTAGTTATGATTAAAATTCTCAGAAAGCCAAGTCTAGAAGGGTCCTCCCTTAAGGTGAAGTCTATCTACCAAAAACTCACATGAAACTTACTTAATAAAGAAAGCTAAGATGGATTTCCTTGAAGTATCAATACAAGTTCAAGATACTCTTTATCACCCTATTGCCTAACATGGTAGAAGAGATCCTAATCAATGTGCTAACATAAGAAAAATGAGATAAAAAGCTTAAGTGAGACAAAACTACACACTAGTCATTTTCATAGAAAACCCAGTAAGGGGGAAAAAAAAAGAAAAAGAAAGCAAAACCATGGGCTCGGGAGACAGTTCATAGGTCTAAACTCCTGCTTGGCAAATGCAAGGACCTGGGTTTGATCCCTGGTACCACATGCCTGTAATCCTAGTGCTACAGAGGCTGAGATAGGAGGATCACTAAGAATCTCAGCTGTGTAGCAAGACCCTCTATCAAATAAATAAATAAATAGAGATGAAAAAGCTCAAAAAGAAAAACCAGCAGAATCAAAATAAAAGCTACTAGAATTAGTAAGAGAATCCAATAAGATTGCCAGACAAAAGAAATATTCTTCAAAATAAATAGCCTTCATCTACTCTACACTTGATCATAGTCAAAAGGCCAAGAAGTGATTGCCTTCACCCCCTCCAACAAAAATGAATTAAAATAAAATAAAATCCATTCACTATTGCAACTTAAGCATATGATGCCTAGAAATTATTATCTTTAGAGAAAAAATTTTACAAACCCTATTAAAAGACACTTAAAATATATGAGTAAACAAAGAAACCAATATGAAGATGTAATATAAATTAAAGTTAAAAATTTAAAGGGCTGGGAAGCTAGTTCAGCAACATAGGCACCTGTCTGGAAAGTAGAAGGTCCTGAGTTCGATCCCCAGTACCAAAAATAAGTTAACATAAAAATTTAATTCTCGGGGTCAGGGGGATAGCTCCGTGGCATAAGTGCCTGCCTGGCAAGTGCAAGGTCATGAGTTTGAACCCCTGTCCCACCAAAAAAAAAAAAAAAAAAAAAAAAAAATTTAATTCTCCCCACAGTAATGAAATTCAATGCAATTCAAATAAAAGTTCAGCACATATCTTTGAGGAATCTGAAATTCCTAAGAAAGGAAGACTAAAGATCTACAAGTAGTTACTTCAATTTTTTTTTAATATATTATGGCTGGCTCAGCTCACCCTGGGGGTTGGACTGCTGCAGCATGTGGTGCTGGGGATCAAACTGTGGTCCCTGAAGTTACCTAAGCTTTCCTAGGCAAGCACTTTAGACTGCTGAACCATCTTGTTGGTCCCAGCTACTTCAATTTTGAAAACTAAAAGCTACTGGCTTTCAGACAGTAAGAAATTATATAGCTATTATAATAAGAATCACATGGGGCCAGCAAGATAGCTCAGGAGTCTAAAGCGCTTGCTTAGGCAAGCTTAGGCAACCATGGTTCAATCCTCAGCATCACATACTGCACCAGCCCTGTCCCCAGCATAGGCTGAGCTGGCCATAAGAAAAAAAAAAAAAAAAGAATTACAGTACCAACTTTAGATGGAACTTCCAAATAGACCAAAGGAACAAAAAGAACAAAATGGTAGGACCAAAAGCATCCATTTACACTCAGAGATATGCACACAGATATGCACCCACAGACATACATACGATTTTACATATTATGGGATTAGAATCACAAATCAGTGGAGAAAAGACTGATGTTTATTAGATCCTATTGGGGAAGTTGGCTTACTATATAGAAGAAAAATATGGATTTGCACCTCACATCACATATAAAGGTAATTTCATATAGGCTAAATACTTAAGTGTGAGAGAGAATACTTGTAAGAGAATTGATGAAATGTGGAAAATATCTTCATGACACAGTTCAGGATTGCTTAAGATCCCCAATTAGGAGTTTTAATTTCTTAAATAAGATAAAATTAAATAGACGCTTTTGAAAAATTAAGGGTTTTCCATTTATATGGAGATGCCATAGACAAATGAATAAAATACGAGGAATCTCCCACAAGTGAGCAAGAAAAAGAGAGGAAACTAATTTTAAAAATAGGCAACATATATTAATATAGGTGGTACCCAACATCAGGAGAAAAAATCTGAGTGGCTAATATGTATATGAAAAGTAGATCTTATTAATGACTAGAAAATTCAAATTAATAACCAGGAGTTACTGATAGCCCATTTTGGGAGGCTGAGGCAAAGGGGTTATAAATTTGAGCCTAGCATGAACAATTTAGTGACTTAGGGAGTCTCTACCACAAAATGAAAAATAAAAAATGGCTGGGGCTATAGTTTAGTGTGAAAGACCTAGGTTCTATCCCCAGTGTAACAAGCAAAACCCACATTGATGAGAGAGATACTCATACTTTACAGTATGAGATTATCCAGAAATTAGAAAGTTGAATAATCCTAAATGTCAGTAGATAAGGAGAGGGAAACCCTCCTTTACTGCTGGTGAGAGCAGAGGCAGAACCACCGGCAGACCTTCTCAGGTTTTATAAGTATGTGCACAGCTAAAACCACTACAACCAGCAAAACTACTCTCAGCCAGTGCACTCCAGAGAACCGCTTGGTCTTAAGGAGGTAGGACCAGAACTCACTGATGCTTTCTCTGGGATGGCAAAGATTAGACAATTGTTTAGATGTCCTTCTCTAGAAGACTGGTGAGGAAAAGGCGAAGCATGGGAAGTATAGATGCATCACAGCAAGCCAAAGCAATGAACCAGTTCCAGTTTTTTTTTTTTTTTTTTCCTTTGAGAGCTCCATTGAAAATATTAGAGGAAAAAAAAAAAAAAGAAAATATTAGAGAGTGAGATCTATAGTCTAATACTATTTATGTCAAATAGTATTCCATTACTAAAAATACTGCATTTTTTCAAGGATACAGATGTGTCCAAGGAGCAAGAAAGGAATGGGAAGGAAGGAGAGAAACTAACAGAGGGGCCTTCCTTAGATTAGTAACAGCAGTGTCCCATAAATTGAGGTGTATGATCATCTGTGTACTTTTTGTCCCCAAAAGCCAATGAAAAGAACAAACAAAACCCATAGTCAAGTCTTCCAGTTGGGATGGCACAGCTCCAGGTAGGTTCAGGTGGGGACAGGGAGCTGGGCCAGCTCAGCAAGTGCATTGGTGCAGAGCTGCAGTTCCAGCTCCCCTTGGTTGCAAACAGAGCTCCCAAGGCACTGGCACCAGCCTTGGTCTCGCCTTGTCTCCCACCTGCTACCCAAGGCCAGAGTTCACCACCCTCTCGTTGCCAAACTCTCCACAATGTCCAGCTCAGAATCGACTTACGTCACCACAGCCTGCCTGCCTGACCGCTTCTGGGACCCCTGTTTTTATTTTAGCTTTCTCACTGAGATAGTAAGCAGGGGAGCGGGCCTGGCCCTCAGCTGCCTGAGGATGTGAGGAGAGGCAGCAGTTCTCCCTGGTGTATAGGAGTCTTGGTCTGCGATACCCTGGTGAGAAGCAACCATCTGTGTCACTACCAATGACACAGAAACAATGAACTATTAAAAAAAAAAAAAAAAAAAAAAAAAAAAAAAAAAAAAAAAAAAAAAAAAAAAAAAAAAAAAAAAAAAAAAAAAAAAAAAAAAAAAAAAAAAAAAAAAAAAAAAAAAAAAAAAAAAAAGCAAACAAACAAACAACAACTCAATTGCTCACTGATTCCTGCAATTTAGTAGTGGGGAAGTAAGAATTACTCTCCAATCTGGACTCTGAGGGTCTCAAGTGACATTAAGCATTTCAGCATCAGGCTCAGTAAAACTACCCCCCTGGCTCTCTCTGCTCTAGCATTGAATGTGTCCCTGTGATTCTCATGCCAGCACTAGCTCCAACGTTCTTAGTATTGATGGAAAATCAAGTTTCTGCAAAAGGCCGTCCCAGGCTCAGAACCCAGGGAAGCAGATTCTGTCGGCCAAGAAAATCATCCCCCTTTTCCGCAGCCTCCTCATCCTGGCGTCCTTCACCTGGTTACTTACTGATGTGCAACGCCGGGAAAGAGGTTAATTTGAGCTGGCAGTGGTTTTCAGAAGCTGTTGCAGGTACACTGGCAAATAGGCTCTGATGCTGTGAGGGCTCTCATGGGGTGTTGCGTTCATTCATCATCTCGACTGATATCTTGCCTGGACAGCAGGGGTGGGGGTACGAGAGGGAGTCCCAGAGTGCCCCTCTATCTGCCATTCAACTTTAATTATGCTGCGGCTTTCCAGATTCTCTTTCTGGACTTGTTAATTGACATTAGAGAACAAAGATGATAAAAAGGGCTCCACCTCACCCTGCAGCCCTGGTGTGTTTACCTGACCCAGACTACAGAAAACTCTGCCAGATGCCCACACCCACCCAGCGGACTGCTGCTGGGACATGCCCACTAGCCTGCTCTGTGGGCACCTTCCTGGTCAGAAGCTCCAGCCTACTAGCCTCCTCCTTTCCAGTGCCTTTGTGCCCTCAGCCTCTGAGTCCAGCAGCCCCCCAGCCCCCCAGGCAGCCCCTTGCTGTTCCCATGGGTCCTGTCCCTCTAGCTGGGAATCTCCTCATTTCATGCTGAACTTCTCAACTAGCTTCCCAGCTGGTCTCTCCTTCTGCACTTAGGATCTCTCATTCATTCCCTATAGCAGTAACACTCCCTAAAACAATAGACTAGTGGGCCAGCAGCTCCTGCAGCCCTCCCCAGGGCTCTGGACTTCCCCATTTGGTACTTGACTTGAGGAGCTGCATGATTGGTCCCTGACCCCCTCTCCACCTTCATTGTAAGCTGTGTCTTACCTCTGTTTTTTATTTTTGGCCACTTGGAGTGACTTACAGTTACCTTTAAGTCTCTATTGACCTTTCAGGCTGGCTAATCCCTGGTCTGTGCAGTGTAGAATGTTTGACAGCTTCCCTGTCCTCTCTGCACTTTGATACCAGTGGCATCACCTCCAGCTATGACAACTAAAAATGTCTCTGAACTTGGGATAAATATCTCTTGGGAGGCAAAATTATATCCCCCCTCTTTAATTATGCACCTATTAGGCAATTTCTTTTTCTTTTTTTGAGACAGGGTTTCCCTGTGTAGTGCATCCTGGCATTGAACTCATTGAGATCTTCTAGTCTACGCTTCCTAGTATTGAGATTACAGGCATGTACCATCACACCCAGCCTTAGGCAGTTTCCTTTGATTTCTGTGCCTTCCATTCCATGAAACATCTAAGCATCTTTCAAGATTTAGTGAATAATTTCTTGAACCTCTCCTCCCAGTAATGTGAACTACCCTCCGCCTTCCTGCCTATCTGTAATCCAGGCAAAGAACACAGCCCCTGGACCTTTCATTGCAATGTCTGCCCATTGTCCTTTATGAGGCTGGCTGGGGCCAGGTTGCTCTTTTCAAAATGCCTGCACTTATAAGTAGTCCAGAATAGTCAGTTCTTCCCACTTGTGGAATGAAACCTGTACAGGGCGAGTTTCATGACTGAGTTATGGTGAGTGGGGATAGCTATGCAGCTTTCTCCATTATTTCACTAATGACAAGGCATTGAGATGAAGAGGGTGAAGGATGTGGAGCAAGGATCTTGGTTGGATTGTTTGCCAGACGGCAGAGTCGAAGCTCACTCCCAAAAGTGTGGAGAATGGAACAGCTCCAGCAATGACAGCTCTAAGGTCTGGTGGCTCTGTCTTTATTCTGCCCACTGAAAATCTCAGAGCAGCCAGGCCTGACTGTGGATACTGCATAACCACAGGGGAGAAATCTCATGCCAAGGAGACCAGTGCAGGACCAAGACTGCCCCCTGGCATGTGCAGCAAGCACCTTTGTGCAAGCTACAGAAAGGTGCCCTTCTTCTTGTGCTAAAATGCAAGGCTGGGGAATGGAGCACGGCTGGGTGGCAGTTCCCACAAAGCCAACAGGCCTTGCCCTCATGCAGGGCACCATTATACTTGGCCCCTGTCCTCAAAGAGAGTCCAGACTCAAAAATTTTCAGAGCTAGGAAGAAATGCAGAGAGCAATTAGCGCAGTTCCAAGGTTAAAGTGACCTAGCTGAGTCTTGGGAGAGTTAGGACTAAATTCCGGGCTCCTGACCCCTTCCTGGTCTTTTGTATACCACAATGTTGTCACATCCCAAACAATGTAGACATAAGTAAGTCCTAGGAATGAATGTACTCTGGCTAGAATCCCAGGCCACCTCTAGGTACATAAAACCAGGATGCAAACAGAGACACCAGATACCATCTCCTGACTGACCTGGAGTTCTGGGCTGGGGGCAGATGTGGCCGCTGGTAGCTATTCCTTCCTCATCCTGCTCCAGGGGGTGAAAAAACAAAAGGCCTCAGGCCAAGGCTTTTGACTTCATAGTCTAGTAACCTCTGGAGGCTGTTGACCTTGGGAGGGCTAGTGACAGTCACTTCTGGGGGATAAGGGGAAAGGAGTGGGGAGACAGTTTCCCACTGATTGCCTGTGTGAGTGAATTTCCACTCCATGCCTGCCCTGTGGATCTTCCTGGGATAAGGGGGAGGTTCTGATAAGATCATGCCCATGAAGTCCCAGAAAAAGCTGTGTAGTTAATGTGGGCCATGAACTCATTTGCTGTCAGCATGATCCCTACAGTTCAAACCCCCATGTCTTTCAGGGTACAGAAGCTGCAGCTGGGCACACAGGTCAAACTGCTGCCTCCCAGGATGGGCACCTGTCTGGCTGAGGAGGAGAGTTAGCTTGCCTGGGACTGAGGGCGACCTTCACCTTCCCACGATGGAGGGTGGAGCCTCCACTTAGATGTCCCTGACTGTAGAATCTCCTCCTCTGACACTCTCCTCCCCGCAGAGGATTCAAGATCTACCAGACTACAGTTGGGAGTGTCACAGTGTGTGAAGAATCATCAGAAAGCTGAGAGGGGGTGGGGCTCATTTAGAATGCAGATTCCAGGCCCATTCTCCAAGAATCTGATTCAGAAGGCCCATGAAAATGCATTTTAGCAACACCCTAACCCCTAGCTCTGCCAGATTATTTGAAAGCAGGAGTGGACAGATCATCCTCTGAGTAGAGGCAAGTGACTGGAACAGCATAAAAGATATGGAAGCAAAAAGCTCTCTGAGGGGCTGGGGAGATAGCTCCGAGGCACAAGTGCCTGCTGGGCAAGTGCAAGGTCGTGAGTTCGAACCCTGGTCCCACAAAAAAAAAAAAAAAAAAAAAAAAAAAAAAAAAAAAAAAAAAAAAAAAAAAGCTCTCTGGTTGTGTGGCTTTGAGGGAGTCATTTACTAAGCCTTGGCTTCCTTGTCTTAAAACAGGGAGGGGCTACCTTGGCAGAACTGTTGTAAGTTTTAAATAAGATGGCCCAGCAGAGGCAGCAGCACAGTGCTGGCCTGTTGAGTGATACCCTCTGTTCAGAGAGGAAGGGGGCACAGAGAGGCCGCCACTTCCAAGAAGGGAGCGAGGGAAGGAGATCGGCAGTATACAGAGACATCCAAAGCCCCACTGCAGATGGGGAGGTGGAAATGTTGTTCCTTAGCTCAGTGTGTGCCCAGCAGGCTCAGCCCAGAGTTATGATTAAAGCCCAGGCAACATTGTGCCTCTGAAAGGTCAAAACATGAACTAATTGTGGGGAAGGGCAGCTCAATTAAGGAGCAGCCCACAAAAGCCACTGTCTGAGCAATGCGGGTGCCTACACCCGCATCTTGAGTATGTCACACACGGTGCTGCTAAGAACAGTACGTTGCCAGGGTGTGGAAACGATTCACCTACATTGGGGAGTGCTGTGGGCACATGGCAAAGACCTTCTTAGTTATCGAGGCTACAACAGGCAAGTCACTTCTGAACGATAAGGATTCTAGTTAAGCTTCCCATCCAGGTACCTGGGATGAAAGAGGAGAGGGAGCCCAGAAGAATAGATCTGTGGGCAAGAAGCAGTTGTGCAGCAGGATGCACCCCACCCTTCTTCCTTCCATTTCTGTATTCTGGATTCATTAAATGCCCATAGCTCAAAAGTATATAGTGAATGGGAAAACAACAACAACAAAAACCACTATGCAATCAGAGTGCCACACTGGCTGTAACACCTCTGGTAGGTCATTTAATCTCTCTAAATTCCATCTGCAAAATAAGGTTACCTCAAGCCAGGTGTGGTGTGCTCAACCTGCAATCACAGCACCAGGGACGCTGAAGCAGGAGGATCATCGGTCTGGGCTACACAGTAAGTTCAAGGCCATCCTGAGTTACATAGTAAGATTCTGCTTCGACTTCCTACTTTCCCCATAGAAATAAGGCTACCTCACAGTTCTCAGGAGGATGAAAGCCAAAGCAACAATGCCTAGATAGAATCTTGTGTGATGCTTACCCCAGCGGCCAGGTCCACCCTTCTTCCCTGCTGGTACCTGGCGCAGTGAGCTCAGCGGCTGCTCACTAGCACAGCACTTTCTGCTGACCTTACCATTCTCCTTCCCAGCATATGGATCCCATAACACAACTTCTGACCATCACATCCTGCCCCCACCACACTTCCCTGTGCTTCTGACCCAAAGACGCAGCCTCCTACTCCTTCCCAAACAAAAGGTCACACCTCACAGCCTTTGAACACACCTGATAAGCTCAGGTCTTTGTACGCCAGCTCATGCTGTCACCACCCTGTCATGGGGTGATGAAACCTTCTAGGTCCCCTGAGGTCCTTATCTCCCCCTTCCCAAGGCTGTTCCAGGTCATTCTTTGTGCCCCATCCCTGGTGCAGTATGTGCCCTCCCCACCTATGTCTATCCAGCACATGGTGGTGCTCCCCATCTGCCCATGTGGGGGTCAGAGGCCTGGCCGACAGTAAAAGCACTACAGATAGCCCTACAGTAGGGGGCCTGAACATGGGCTCACCAAAACCAGGGTTCCAATGGGATCCTGTTTCCTGTGTGGTTTCCCAACCCACTAGCAGGACATCTGTGCTTTGTGAGCCAGGGCTTCCCAGCTGTCTGTGGCTATGTTACATAGCATCAGGTTTACTAATTAGACATCATTACACACCAGGCTCCCTAGCTACACTGGCAGCCAGTGGAACCTAATTCTGCCCAGGCAGGCTGCTTCTTCAGTGCTGGGCTCTCTGTTCCCAATCCTGCAGGGCACCCGAGGGGCTCACTTCTATGGCTCTGCCCCTATGAGACGGTCACTTTTGATACCTGTACCCTGAGACAAGGTTGAAAGAAGCAGGACATACAAAGGAGACCCAGGCTGGCTTTCCAGAGAAAAAGGACAGATTTACCCACGTGAGCAAGGTCAACTAATTCAGCCGTGAAGAACCATATGTGACCCACCAGGGAGTATGCAAAGCAATTCTTTTCAAGATCCTAGGCCAGCTTTTCCCTACCCCACGGCATGCATCTGGGACACCTTCCCTTGCACTAAGTCGGTGTTAATTAGTGAAAATTATCTAACGCAAGCTCATTTTAACATTAGCTTAAAGCCAAACATAATTAGGAAGATATATCAGCTGCTAAAAAAAAAAGTCCAATGAAGTTGCATAAACAAGTGTTAGGATCATCTGCTGGCTTGGGTTACAGCCTCAAGTTCTCAGCACTATGTGACACATGGCAGAAGGAGGTTGATCTCAAGGGCCACTTGCTGAGATAGTTCCTGATTGATCTGTCAGGGCAGGCAGGGCAAGGGCAGGGCAACAGGAGCTGGCAGCTTGCCTGGGAGTTTCTGGGAAGCAGCTACGGTAACTCCTGGCCCTTACCAGGTGATTCTACTGGGAAGGTTTCCCCAGAGAAGCAAAGATGTGTGGGGAGGGGCCTAGCTGATGAAGACACTCAAGAGGCTATTTGGGTGGTAGGAATAGGTTAAATTCACCTGCCCCAGGCCTCCAGCTTTGCACCTAGCAAGGCCCTGCTTGCATCCCACTCACATGATTGGCTGATTCAGCCATCAGCTCCCAGGAAGGCTCGCTCACCTGAGCTCTGCACTCACAAAGCCTAGGAATCAGACTCAGTTCCTATCCACTCCACTATCACCAGTCATGGGACCTTATCTTCTCAGACCTTCCATTCCTCATCTGTTATGGGAAGTTGCTGGGCTGTCCTTACAATTACATGAAATAGTAATTCTAAAAATGCTTGAGGGTGTAGCTCAGTGGCAGAGCACCTACAAAGCATACATGAGGTCCTGAGTTTGAACCTCAGTACTAACACGGGCCCGGCAGGATGACTCAGTGGTCTAAAGCGCTTGCTTAGGAAAGCTTAGGCGGCTTTAGGGACGGCGGTTCGATCCCTGGCACCACATGCTGTGCCAGGCCTGCCCTCGGGCCGGGCTGAGCTGGCCATAAAAATAAACAAAACAAAAAGTTCTGAAAAAAAGAAAATAAATAAATAAATAAAGTAAATAAACAAACAAAAAGGACCTAAAAAACAAGCTTGAACCTCAGTACTAACAAAAATAAATAAATTTAAAAAAATAAAGGGGCTAATGTATTCTTATACCTAAATGCCCAGTAAATACTATCAACACTCTTTCTCCACCACTACTATACTGAAACTTATTTTCTTCTTGTCTCACACATTAAACTTTAAGGCAGGGACCACATTTTACTTACCTGTTAATCTCTGGTATCTGCACATAATAATGTATGTTCTCAGTAAACAAGTTGGATTGACATGCTAATGTGGGAGTGTGCAGGCAGTTCAGAAGCCTTCTTGGGAGGAGAGTTAAGGGCATGTACAGTCTGTCTTCAAAGAGTCACTGAAAGGAAATGAGTCCAGGTCTCTGCCTCTGCCTACCATCTCCTAAGTAACTGCTAGAAAAAAGCAACACAAAGAGAACACTTCTCTGGAGCCTTCCATGTGCCCAGGAAGTACAGCAAGGGGCCCACAGAATGATGGCCCATGTACCAGCTGTGCCCAGGGTGAGTTTACAGATCATCAGGAACCTGGGCCAATGAGATGCAACGTCAAAAAGTCACAGGCCATCATCTTCCAGGACTAAGACTCAGGGATCATTAGCAAGTCCAAGGACTCCATGCACTTGGAGAAGAAAAAGACAAAGCTGGAGAGAGTAGTAACTCCAGTGTAGGCTGGCAGTTCACTGCACTGGGTGGGAAAGGAGGCTAAGGAGGGGGATGATTGCCTAAGGTGACTCATTCTTGAAGAGCTCAGACAGTACCTGGGGCCTGTGGTCTGCTGGGGCCCAGCCCTGCACACATTGGCTCTCTCCCAGCTCATGCTGGAAGCTGTTTCCAAGATAGGCTCTGCTTCATACACTCTAAGGAAAGGAGGCAGAGCTGGCCACTAGCCAAGGTGGTGCAGCACCCCTGGGGACAAGAACTTGGGGAGGGAGGCCTAGGCTGGGAATTCCAGCAAGGCCTCAGCCTGTCAGGGAGGGTGCAAGTCTCAAGGGCTCATAATGCGGCTATGGAAAGGACGATATAGATCCCCAGAAGCTCCCTACATCAAGAATCGCTATGTCACCTTCTCCATGGTTTTTTTTTTTTTTTTTGTTGTTGTTGTTGTTGTTGTTTTGAGACAGGGTCTCACTATGCAGTTCAGGCTGGCCTTGAGCTCACTTTTGTAGCCCAGGCTGGTCTCGAACTCGCACCGATCCTCCTGCCTCAGCCTCCCGAGTGCTGGGATTACAGGCATGAGCCACCACGCCCGGCTCCTTCTCCATGTTGCTGAGCAGAAAGAGCCCTTCTCTTCCCAATCCTGTTGGAATGGAGCAGCTAACAGTCACATATCTGTCTGTCCCCAGAACTAGTCTGTGAACCTCTCAGGACCTGGCTGGTGACAAAGGTGCTTTGAATGTTTCTGGAAGTTTCTGAAGGGAGAGATAGCTCTGAAGGGCAGCCTGAATCTGCAGTAGGAAGACACAACCTTAGGCCTGGGTGGAATCCCAGGTAGCCTCTCAAGAGTTCCATAACCTTATGCTTTCTCTGAGCCTCAGGGAAAATATCACTTTCTTTGCAAGATGCTGAGAACTGGATTAATTAAAGGAAACAACGCGCAAGGCATCTATCTCATCTCTCAACAGTGCTAGCCCTTCTTGAGAAATGCCTTTTGTCTACACACATTACTCACCTTTCTCAAAATGCCTTCTCATAGTCTAGCATTAGATTCTCAGCATGATCTTGTGAATGTAAACAAGGAACAAAAATGATCTTCATTTTGTAGATGTAGCCATGGATGCCCAGCAAAGTAGAATGATTTGCCCAATGTCACCCAGTAAGCATGGAAAAGAGGTGGCCAGAGCAAGGGTGAGGACTCGCAGGCTCCTGCCTTGCAACCCTGGACTCCTTCTTGGGCCCTGAAACCTCTTTCCCAAAGACCTGGTTTTGCCCCCAAGAAACCACGAGGAGGTCTTGAAGTTTCCTGAGGCCTCCTCATGCTCCCGTGTTGGAACTCTTGGGGAGACACTCCCACTCTGCTGTGGGCAGAGAGGGCAGAGAGGTACAGAGGCTCCTCTGTGACTAAGTTGGGATCCTCTAAATATGGTCCCGAGAAGGGCCTGACTAGCTGCACAGGCTGGACCAGAGAGCCCCCAGTGTAGTCTGGAAAGACTCCTTGTGTTCTTTGTCTCTGGAGACCTAGAGCTGTCATTAGGAGAGGAGGCGTCAGAAGATGAGTGAAAGTGAGGCTGAGCAGGCCGTTGGACTGACTCTGAAATCTTACCCTTTAGGCTGCCGAAACTCTGAGTGGGAGTGTCTCCCCAAGAGTTCCAACACGGGAGCGTGAGGAGGCCTCAGGAAACTTCAAGACCACCTCGTGGTTTCTTGGGGGCAAAACCAGGTCCTGAGAGGAGATTTTTTGACAGAGGATTCTGATGCCACAGATTTCCACAGACAGCTCCAGAGGCGGGTAGAGAGCTGTCCTCACCAATGGCCACCAGATCACAGACAATAAATAAACTCAAAGAGAAGAGACTGACCACTGTCAAAGGAGGAAATGGGAAGCACCTCTGTCTAGGGCCTCCAGCACTAACCTCCTGGGTAGGACATCAAGTTTCCTAAGAGGAAATTCCACCTTGCTGCCCTTCCCACTAAGACAACAGCAGTGACTTTCCAAGACAGTTGGCATTTATATGATATCTGCTAGGATCCTTGGTTTTCAGTCTCTCCCTTTTGAAGCCATCTAGAAACCTAGACATAGTCTCTCCATTTTTCAGTCAAGAAACTCAAGAATGGAAGTGATTTTCCTAGTACACAGTTGGAAAGTGAACAGATCGAGAAAGATACTAAGATCTCTCAACTTTGGAACCTGTCCTCTGACCTTGATGTTATGCTGTGTCTGTTGATCAGGAATCCAGTGCTTGGGATCAGTGACTGAACCCTAAAGCCAAAGTGCCCAGGGATTGCCAGGGATGCCTAGACAGGCTGGGGCAAGATCTAAGAAGTACATATTTCCCTGGAGCTGGGCCAATATCCACTAGCCATAATAGGACAAGGACTCTGGCATTGCTGGAAATCTCTGAGCAAAGCCTATATGGAAATGGTCACCTGTGGAAGGGCACAAAAGTTAGGAGAAGGGACAGTGTGCAGGGCCTGCAGGCTCATGGGCTGCCCTGAGGGGATTCCTTTTAATTTATGTGCTTAAATCTGTTTCCAAGAGGCAGCTTCAAAGCTCCTAAAGTCATCTGTCCCTCTGAGATGAAAGGGGAAAGGAACAGGATGGGGGAGCTAGGAGACATCAGGAGGAAGATGTGGGACCAGCTTTCAAAAATGGTGACAAGCTAGTAGGCATATTATCTGACTCTCAGATTTCATAAATGAGTATAATTTAAAAAAAAAATATATATATATATGAAAACTGCTTTTTTGGAAGGCATCTGCTCTATCACTATATGTCAATCCCCAGCACAGTGCCTGCTGTAGGGATAGGGCTTGGTACTATTTGCTGGATGTAGTTAAATGAGGAAAATATCAATTAAAGCTCCTAGGAAGACTGTGGGCCCTACTCCAGGCAAATGATGCCATCTGCAAAGCTGTGTTTCCTGGTGACATGAACTGGTGACTCTAAGACTGTATGGTACTTAAATCCCAGCAGTTCACTGCTGCCTCCCATCAGCTGCCCCGACCTCACACAGCCTTCTCTGGAGCCTTCCAAACCCTTCTGCCCCTGCCCTTTCCTTTCCCTCCATCCTATCCCTGCAATTCAGAGCATCCTTCTCTTTGCTGCCAGCTATCCTCAATACTAAAGAAGTCCCCTGGGGTAATGGGCACTTCAGCAGGGAAGGCTTCAGCCACTTCTTCCCTGGGTAGACTGGGGGTGTTCTTAGTTCTTTAAAGGGGTTCTTGACCACCAGTGACAGAGGATGGCACCTGCACAGCCCCTGCAAAGGTGACCAAGAGGCATGTTTCAGCTCTGCCAAAGCTCACAGCCTAGGAGGATAAGATGGGCTCTGTTAAAGCAAGCTGTGTGGAAGTTTTGCTTCGGTAATTTCATAATATGCTCAAGAAGAGGTGGCCATTCAAACAAGGCCTGAAAGAGAAAGGACAAACTCATCAATAGGCAGCAAGGGATAGGGACAGGACCAGCCTGGTTCCTGGCCCCTCCCCTTTCTCCAGTAACCAGGCAGGCCTGTTCCACTACCTATTAGACGGGATGGAAAGGAGTGGTGGTGCCTAGCCTGTGACAGCTACCAACAACAGCAGCCTCCCTCTCCCCAGCTATGCCTGCATTCTTCACAGGTTCCCTAGTAATGCTAACACAGGATTGGAGGAGCCCGAGTGATCTCCTTTTCCTTGGTCTAAAGATGTCACGCTACCCTTTCAGACTCAGAGGCCTCCATTGTGAAATGAAGGCTGCATCTGCCTCATAGTTACTGAAGCAACAAGGAAATTAGAGCTAGCTGGTTACCTGATGTATGTGAGTTTGGACCCAGGAATGAGAGGCCAGGGAACAACAATCTTCGAGGTGAGAGCTAAGAAGTTTTTTGCAACGTCCACTCAGCAGCCTTAAAAATGGGTGCCCCTGGTCCCAGGAGAGGCTGGGGATAAGGAGAAGCAGATGGTTTGGTGCCACCTCATCTTCCCTGTTTTGTTTAGACATGTCTAACAGGCCCTCACATCAAAGAGCCTTCCGGGTAAGGTTAGTGCCCTTCCTGCCACTCTCCATGTCAAGGATTTGTCCTATTAAACTGCACCGGCACATTAGCAGTCTATCAGGCTACTTAAGAGCAGACGCATGTGTCACATCATCTTTTCTATTGATGTATGCTTGGCATACAGTAGACCTCCAAATTTTGCTCAGTGACCAGACAGATGCAAGTTGCCAGCCAGTGAGGATTGGTGGTGTTTATTCCTTTCTCTGGCTTTGCAAAGAACCAAGAGTTTCCCAGTGTGCACATGGTCTTGCTATAAAGCAATGATCTGAGCTGCCCAAGTGTTGACAACCTGCCCTGGTCTTTTTTTTTTTTCCTAGCATGGCATCAGCAGAGGCTCATTTCTGAGTCCCTAAAGGCAACCTTTCTACCTATAGTTTCAGCAGACAAAGGATGTCATTTGTTGACACTAAAAATAAGCAGATCTCCCAAGAGAGGGGAAACCTCCTCTCTACAATGTAAACACAGCTGAATCTCAGAAGGCTGGTTATCTTGTATAGCTTGGGAAGAGGGCTCTAACTTTTGCAGAAGTCCGGAGAACGGCTAGTTCAGATCACAGGCCTATTCAATTTCCACACCTGCCCTTCTCCGGGCGTCCTGATTATTTTCAGCGTCCCCTAGTTATGGCAACTCCCTTTGGACCTTAATTTCCTGTTTATGATTTGGGAAGAAAAATTACTACACCAAAGGAAAAATTACTGCATCTTAGAAAATTATTTTAAGGATCCAATGAAAAAAACTCACATAGTTAGACCTGTCCAAGTTCTTCTGCCTCCCCTCTAGGGTGATCCCAAGGTATGAGTCTGTCCCACCCAGCCTCCAGGCAGGCAGACTCACCCAGAAAGCCAAAGGAGAAGCAGATGGGAGAGTCTGCCCCACCCAGCCTCCAGGCAGATTTACCCAGGAAACAAAAGAAAGTTCCTCCCTCAGGGTGCACAGGAAGGAGAAAGCAACTGAAAGTAGCTTGCAAACTGGACAGACCCAGGTAGAGTTAGAGATCAGCCCCAGGCTGGAGAGACAGCCTTTAGAACACAGGTTAGAGATCTTGTCTTTCTACACATGACCACATGACCTTTGGGCAAGCTCATTTCCTTCTCTGTACCTGTTTCCTCACCTGTGATATGTGTTATACCGACATAAAGGACAGTTTTGTTGTTTTTTTTAAATCCAATCAAAATTGAATTTTAGTAAGCAATGAATAATTTCAGTTCCGGGATCTAACTTAGGACCTTGCACTTGCCAGGCAGGTGCTTAAGAATAGTGATTAAGGGGAGTGGTCCAGAAGGCCTGACAGTTGGGTGAGTACAGACAGGGTCAAAAGTTCCTGCTTTCAGGGTTACAGTCTCCTGACTGGGGACCTGTATGAAGGATACCCCCTGACCCCACCCCACTCCCTGCTACTCTCAGATTCTACTATGATAGTTTTCTCTTGCCAATCAACTCTCCTTCCTTTTTTTTTTCTTTTCTTTTTTTTTTTTTTTTTTTTGGTGAGAGAAAATACAAACAAATATAAATGTAAATGTAAATAAAAATCCTCCTCTGTGCTCAGAGTTCCTTACTGAGAGAATGTCTTGTTTAATTCTCCCCTCTCTGCAACTCACTTCCCCTGGGAGCTTTCCCAGTATGCATATCCAGCTTCGGACTCCCGTGCCGCTTTCTCCAGCAGAGCCCCAGCATTTGAGTCCCAACTTCGATCTTCTTCATGAGGAGTGCCTGGCATGGACTCCAGAAATAACTACTGCTTAAAATCTGTACTTGTGGGATTGATTCACAACTATTAACGTTTCTGTTGTTAAATATTTAAAGAGATAAGAAAACCCCACTAAGCAGGAGAGTCCTGTCGTCCTACATGGAACTGGAAGTCCCAGGGGCCAGCAGCCTTGTCTCTCCCTTCTTACAATAGGCTTTACAACGTGTGCCCTAGATTGTCAGCAGACTGGCTCCATTCAAACTCCACTGCACCATTACTTTGGACAGTTGAACAGGGTAGTACAGTGTCAAAGAAGGGCTTTGGTGTTTGGGCCTTGGCTCAGCCACTCAATAGCTATGTAACCTTAGACAAGTAACTTAACTCTCCCCATCCTGCTTTTCTTTTCTCTAAGAAAAAAAGGGGAAAAAATCTATTTTTCCCAATGGTTATGAAAAAGCAAGGCAAACTGTAAGTTAAATCATTAGCACAGGGAGGAGCACACTATAAGTGCTAAGGAAGTTGAGTCTTTGTTAGAATTACGTCAGGAGACCTGACCCCTGACCTTGGCTGTGACTTGCTGCCACCCAGCATTGCCACCCACTTTCTTTTCCCCTGCTCTATGTTCAATCTTGCCTCTTTCTCCAGCAGAATGCAATATACAAAGAAAGTTCAGTCAGGCAGAGAACAATTACTTAGAGTAGGAGGGTGGAAATACCCACAGTGAAAAAACTGACCCTTCCTCCAAGGCCATCTAAGATTACCCCTTCCAGGAAGAAGAGCTCCACCAATGGTTTTCCCAGCATCCTGGTTCTTCTTTAGGCCTCTTTGGCCTCCAAGTGTATGAGGCCTCTGGGTCATATGGTCAGAGTTTGGTTAGAATAGAGAACCCAGTCTCTCCTGCTGCACATTATGAATGGGACACCAAAGGCTGCCAGTGTTTTTTTCTTAACAAATCTCAGTGGAGGGGAGCTAGATTTAGCAAATAAAAAGTAGGCTATCCAATTAAAATTGAATTTTAGTAAGCAATGAATAATTTCAGTTCCAGTATGTCCCACACAATATTTGAGATAAACCAATACCAAAAAAAACTTCCTGGTTATTTATCTCAAGTTCAAATTTAATGGAATTGAGCCGGGCATGATGGCTCACGCCTGTAATCCCAGCACTTGGGAGGCTGTGGCAGGAGGATTAGTGGGAGTTCAAGACCAGCCTGGGCCACAAAAGTGAGCTCAAGGCCAGCCTGAACTGTACAGCAAGACCCTGTCTCAAAAAGACAAAAAAAAAAAAAAAAAAAAAAAAATTAATGGAATATCCTACATTTTGTCAAACACTACCAAAGTCCACTCAGAGCACAGACAAAAGATTATAACCAACCGGCCTCCCATCTCCTTTCAACAAGTCAAGCAGATGGGCTAAGCAGGAGCTTTTTCCTGAGCTGCAGAGTCCAGAACCTGCCTTGCCAGAATGCCCAGAACCATGCCAGACCACAGCGGGTACTCAAAATAGCTTCCCCCATTCATTCCTGGCTGCTTCAGCACCAGTGCTGGGCCCAGGAGGAGAGTGTATGTGAGGGTCTCCAGGTTAGTTTTGTATGGGGGCCTCCCAAGAGCACAGCTGGGTGGGGGCAGGGATGAGGAGGTCATCCTCACCAGCTGTTTTGAAGATCAAAAGAGACAATGGCCAAGGATACATTTTGCAGATCTCTGGACTGCATAGGTTATGACCAAAAGACCTGTAAGCGACCCAGTTTGCTATAGGCCTAAGGAAGAGGGGCAGGGCAGGATAAAGACACAGAAGCACAGAGCACAGAAAGCTAGTGCCTCTGGACACTATAATAACAAAGACTACTGTGTAGCACTTTGTGATTTTCCGGACACGTTCATATCCATCCTCTATAGAGGGCTCACTACAGGCCCACAAGGTTATGGCACATCAGAGACCATTTTCCAGACAGTGGCTAAGGGGCCTTGAATCAGGTCTCCCCCGCAGGGCACAGGTTGTGCCCTGGTCCAGGAGGCTGGGAGTAGAGTTCCTCCGATGTGGGGCGCAGGCCAAGCCTACCTTTTGGGCTTGTTGGATCATCTCCCTGACCACCTGCTTGAGGTGTGGTGCCTTCTCTTCCTTGGGGGGATGGGTGTAGAGGGTGACGCGGCTCACGCCGCGGAAGAAGCCATTGTCTGTCCAGCCTAGGTCCAGCGGGGGCACCTCGGTGTCGGAGCGGTCTGGCCAGTAGGCCAGAGACTCTGCAGGTTGGGCCGGGGCGGTCGCGGAGCCCTTGGACTTGGCTTTGCTCTTGCCCCGCGTGGCACTGGAGGCGTCCTCGTAGGGGCTCCAGGCGGCGCGGAGGGCCTGGCGCTCCTGGCTGGAGAGGAAGTTCCGCAGCCGCTCTTTCTGGACCCGCTCGTGGTAGGCCGGCTCACCGTCGCGCAGCAGAGCCTCCAGAGCGGCCCGTCGCCGCTCGCAGTAATAGAAGGCGACATGTGCCTCGGTCACCTTCTCGTTCACGTGCAACTCGTCCAGGCAGCCCAGCTGGGACGCGGCCATAGCGTCGCAGCCGTCGGCCCTGGCTGCCAGCCTGGCCCCTACCCCAGCACTGACGGCCCGAGGCCGCACCTGGAGCCGCTGAGGGGCGGGGCGCCTCACCTGGCCGAGAGGTCGGCCTCAGCCCCGCCCCGCGGCCTCCAGCCGGCCAATCGGCACGGGCTGAAGCGTGGGCGCGGCAGTCGGGTGGGGCGGGGCGGGGAGGGGCGGAAGGGGCCGTCGGGCGGGGCGGGGTCGTGGCATCTGAAGTCTTGGCCGGCTCCGCCTCTGTGGGGCTTTCTTAGGGTGCAGTCGGGCCTGTACTTGGCAGTGGTCAGCTGGCGTTGAGAAGCCCAGCGTGGAAAGGAAGTTGGAGCTAGGCCCAGGTTAGACCCGTGGAGGCACTTCTACCTGCTTACCCAGACCTTTGGCCTCATGAGGTCTTCGACCTAACACATCACACAGGAATAGCTTGTGCCCTTTCATTTTCTGTGCAGGTACTCTAGCAACCAGTTTTCTGGCCTCTAGGGTCGCCAGTCTGATCCCAAATCTTGTGGTCTCCTGCTGGACTGGATTTTGGTACGGGAAAGCAAAATGCTAATAAGATCCCTTGTTTCACACCCCCGCCTCCCAGCGTCCCAGTTCTTTGATTAGAGGCCTCCAGGGTCTGTCAGTCCAACCCCTTCACTACAAAATTTTCTTTAAAGATAGATAGATAGATAGATAGATAGATAGATAGATAGATAAATAAATAAATAAATGTCACCCAAACAGTAAAAATGTAAGGAGCAGCAGTGGAAATTTACTCCCATTTTGATTTGAAGTGGTGTGTGTGTGTGTGTGTGTGTGTGTGTGTGTGTGTGTGTGTGGGCAAGATAGGCTGCTACAGGCCTGATTACTATATTAGTGATTCAAAATATATGTTTGAGCTCAAGGAAGAAAGCCTTGCAGAGACACACACACACACACACACACACACACACACACACAAATGCGCACACCCAACCGGCAGCACTGCAGTTTCCCATTGGATTAAATACAATCTTCTTAGTCATTAACATATTATTTTTGTTCATGAGCTGCTGTACAATTTGATTCTCCACATTCAAAATATTTTCAGATCATAGCAACCAAAGGTTCACATTTCTCTCATTTTGTAGTACAGCATCTCAGAGCTGGAAGGAGCTTTAGAAACTAGTCCAACCCCTCATTTTACAAACGAGGAAATTGAGGCCTAGAAACAAGTGCTTTCCCTGGGTTCCTGGTAAAACGAGAGGCAGAACATGAGGACTGCTAGGCTCTGGGTGTCTGGGAGACCCTTTCCCCTTTTCTTGTTTAGTTTATGGGGGATGTGATTTTTAACCCTGGGGGTTCCAGCCAAGGGGGTGTCACTTAGCATTTCTATGCCTTCCACTGATGACCTGGTAAAAAATGAGGGAGATTTTCAAACATCTGTAAATGTTATGACTCTAGTTCTAGGCATCCTGGATTGGCCCAAAGACAGGATTTTGAGTAGCAAGGCACCTGATCTATCTTTTGCCACCCCTGGAAGTAGAAGGTTATAGTCTTGGTAAAAATTCACTCTTAAATATTATAAATAAATTCTGTCTTTACATTGGAGAGCATAGATTTTGTTTTATAAAGACTTGGGGGGCCTGGTGGGATGGCCCAGTGGTCTAAAGCACCTGCTTGGGGAAGCTTGGGTGGCTTCAGGGACCGCAGTTTGATCCTGGCACCACATGCTGCACCAGCCCTGCCCTCGGGGCCGGCTGAGCTGGCCATAAAAATGAGTGAATAAGCAAACAAAGGTTCTGAAACAAGAATAATAAAAAAAAAAAAGAGACTTGGGTCTCTCTAAAGGCCAGATCCTATGTTCTGGAGACACAGAGGAGCTTAGGAGAGAGGAAAGGAGGGACAAAGGTAACACAAGCAAAGTCTTGACCCAAGTGTGATGAAAGTGTTTTCATAAATGCACTCAAGTGCTTGGGTGCCAACTGGCTCAACAAACATTTACTCAGTGCCTGTTGTGTGGAGGGCACACAGTTCATACTCAGTACATCTTACTTAAAGAATGAAGCCAGGCCGAGAGAGTACTATGCGCAGGGAGCTGTGAGGACTGGAGGCAAAAGCAATTAATCGGCCCAGTGGGATATGGATTAAAAAAGCTTTGCCTATTAGGAAGAGATTTTGAATGGAGCCTGAAATGATGAGAAGAATTTAAGGATGAGAGAGGGATTTAGGACATGCTAGAAGTTAACACATCATACTGCCATGGGGTGCATGTGGGTTGAGGTTAAAAGACTACCCTTTTAAAGCCTTACTGCTTCTTCTGTAAAATGGGTCACTGGTACTGACCTTCCTGATGGTTGGTTTTTAAGTAAGATCACATATTTTATTTCATTTGCACTCCTGTCCAGTGGCAGAAAGTGGTGTAGTGTAACACTCCTAAAACTTTACTGAACTAGCAGTCATCTTACTAGAGTGAGTCTAGTTAAACTTCAGATTCTAATTCAATTGGTGGAGGCCTGAAGGTCTGCATTTCTGACCAACCCCCAGGTATGCTGGTAGTGCTGACCCACAGGCAGCATGGTCAGGATTTTAGAGCCATATAAATAAGAAACCTGATTTCTGGTATTCGCTGTGTGTCCCTGGGAAAGTTGTTGCTCCTCTCTGGGCCTTGGACTTATCATTGGTGATGTACAGGCAATAATAAGCCCTACCTTGTAGGATTTGTTTTGAGAAAGGGGAACAAGTTAATGGGAAATGTCTTACTTTGTGGGAGATCTGATACAGGTAGCTGCCAGGAAAGGGTAATAAAAGATAGAACCAGAAAGGGAAGGAAACTGGAGCCAAATTATGGGGACCTTGACTTTAGACCTTATGCTATTGGCTACAGAGGAGCCACTGAAGGTTAAGAGAGTGACAGGAACATAATTATAGTGGCTGTTACTATGTGCCAGTCACCGCTAAATATTTTATGTGTACTTTCAGTGAGCTATGCAATTCTATTTGAAACATTATTCACCCCATTTTACAGCTGAGAAAAGTGAAATGCAGAGATTCAGTAACTCACTCTAAGTTACCTAGCTAGTAAGTGGGAGAACCAGAATCTAAATCTAGACCATATGACTCCAAAGCCTGTCTATTTATTCACTTTGCTAGTCTATCAACACTGAGAATGTTAGAAAGGGGCAGTAGAAGGGCCGGCCAAATAGCTCAGAGGATTAAAGTGCCTGCAAGCAGGCACAAGGGCCTGGGGTTCTTGGCACCCCTGGGGTGCACTGAGATGGCAATTGAGACTGGGTGTGGTGGTATGCACCTATAATCTCAGCTCTTGGGAGGCTGTAAACAGGCAGATCACAACAAGTCCGATCTAGTAGTGAGACCCTGAACACCCCGTAGACCCTTCCCTAAAATAAAAAAGAAAGTAAGAAAAAAGAAAGGGAGAGTAGAAAGCGTTCACCATTTTTTATTCATTCAACAAACATTTGATGAGTGCCTTGCATCGTGCTAAGAGCTAGAAGCCATTCATTCATTTACCAAATCCTTGTGGAGCTTTACGCAAAGTTCAAGGCCCTATTCTGGGCCCTGAAATTCTGAGCAAAAGTGAGTCACCTTGGGGCTCACACTGAACTAGCATGCTTAAAACATGATTTTTACTCTCAAGGGGTATAGGCATTATGAGACATGACTTGGGATTGGACAGCAGCTTAGAAGCAGAATGGAATGTTTGAGACATAGAGCTAATGAATATGAAATGCACTGAGGTCTTTGCTAAGTCATCCTGTACATACCAGTGTCATGTTATTCAGCTCCCATGTTAAAAAGGCTCATGTATAGTGGATAACATGCTTGCCATCCAGAACAAAAGGAAGAAGTAGGCATGCTGGCTAGCTACCCACCCTGGTGGCTCCCTGGCTGGAAGTCAAATACGACATTGGGCTGGGGTATAGTGGTAGGGGGCTTGCTCAGAGTGTGAGAGGCCCTGGGCTCATCTCCAGCCCCACAAATAAGACAACAACAACAAAATCGCACCGAAGTCTTCACAAGGCCAGGTGGCAAGGGATCCAGTGGGTAAATGGTATAGAGACATTAAATGTACAATGATCCAAAATGACCCAACCTCCTTTGAAATTTGTTAGACTATGAAAAGGATTATTGTAAGGTGGTATAGAACAATAAACTGAGGTTCTAAGATGTCCTCTTCAAGGTTATCAGCTGTCAATTGGAAGTCTAGGATATATATTCATGAAGCCTGACCCCCATGTTCACACTGTACCCACAATGAAACACTCAGTATGACATAAAGATTTTTTTTTTTAAAAAAACCTTACCTGTGGGGGAGACATTTCTTTTAGATGTGAGCCCCCTAGATTAAGCTAAGTAGTTTAGCTTAATTGGAGTCCAGGAACAGTCCGTGATGTGGTGACCTTCTAGGAAAACTCCTGATTCTGTCCCTCCCCTTCTGATTCTAGACTTGAAGCTTCTCTGAGCTACATGGGACCCATCCTAGCTGCATGTCCAACTCCAGAGGCCACCTAGGCTAAGGTGACTGATACCTTCTGAGGAAGCCCTATCTTCTGCAGCAAGTCCCTGCCTACTTCTGCATTCTTTTGGCCTCCTGGGAGGACACTGTCCCCTCCTACCTGAGTTCTTGGCCCCAATTCATCTTCTTCTCACCCTCTGCAGGCTGCATGCTTGGTAGAGCTATGACACCTTATAGTTAACGTTAATTGTAGCTGTGTTCATCCCTGCACACGTCTTATTTTCCCCAGCCTGCCTGTGTAATTTGAGTCCCAAAATAGCCCACCTCATGTTATATTCTTAGATAAGTTCCCTAGGGGTGACTTTTTTCCTCTGTAGCAATTTGTGTCATGGGCACCTATTATAAAACGTTGGGGGCCTCTCTCATACCTCTGAAATGTTTCTTTGTGGCCTATTCCCTGAGCGTGTGAGAGAAGAAGTTCTACTGCAGGTCTTAGGCAGGGACAGGCAGCACAGCCTTCTACCTCTGACCTACCCTACTGTCCCTAGAAATGAATACTTTTAGGCTTCACAACTGCGCCTTTGGGACTTACCAAGGCTTTATATGCTTATTCAATAATTTGTTTAGTTTGAGTCAGTGTCTCACTATGTAGTGAGACTTGAACTCAGTATGTAGCCTGGGCTGGCTTCCACTTCTCGGTGATCCTCCTGCCCCATTCTCTTGAGGGCTGGGATTCTAGGTGTGTGCCACCATGACCTGCTTCAGTGATTCTTTAATAAACACTGTATACTAGGTAAGTTCCACAGATCTTTCAGACCCAAGACTATTCTCTCGGTAGCTGTGGGGGTATATGGGCTCCTTCTCATTCAGCTGCCTTACTTTCTTCACTGTGCTCTGGCCTATTGATCTCGCTTGCCCATCTCTATATTGAAGTTCCTCAATATCATCCCTGGCCTTCCTGTCTTTCGCACCTCACTGCTCCCTGGGTAGTATTGCTTCCCTGTGCTTGGATGACTCAACTCATGTGACCATCTCAGGTTGCCTGCTGGCCATCTGTCCTTGAACATTCCATAGGTCCTTTTGGTGTAACATGCCCAAAAGGAGCTGTCAGCCCCTTCCTTTGTTTCTTCTGGGTCCCCAGCCCTGGAGTCAGTGAGTCAGCTGTCTCTCGTGTACCTTCTTACCTTCGAGAGAGATGCGAACCTTCAGGAGAGACACAAACTCCTGGGGGTGGCTTCCTCTTCATCCAGCCTCTGGACCAGAAGAGGCTGCCTCTGTGCTGCCTCCTGCCATCCCCTTGCTTCTCCACCTTCCCCACCTGCAGTGTTGCCAGAGCCTCCTGCTCAGCTTCCCTAACTGGAGGACCCCTCCCCCCCCAACCCCTTTTAAAGGGCAAATACAAAGATTCATCCCTTACAGAACATTTTCCAAGCTCATTGAGGCCATCTGTGCCCCCAACCTGCTGTGCTCCCTCCAGGTGTGGCCTCCTTCCTTGACAAGGCATGTTTTGACTCCATCCACTAGTCACTCAGTTTTCTGTCCTTGGCTTGTGGTCACTTCATTTACCCAGTCCTAGCACCCCAGTTCTGGGCGGGGGTGGCCTGGCTCCCCCAACAAGGAGCTGTCAGATTCTTAATTGCAGCACTGCTGCCTGCTGTTGCATCCAAACCACTGAACTTTCACGCAGCCCCCTCCCTCACCACCACTCGCTTTACTTTGAACAGACTGGGAAGTTCTTAAAACTGAGTAGGATTTTCTCTCTCAGTCTGTGACAGATAAAGTATGAACAGAAGAATAAGAACCTGGGAAGTGAAAGGCAACTCAGGACTCTTCAGCTATTCAAGAACACAATGTGACTCTGTGTGTGTGTGTGTGTGTGTGTGTGTGTGCATGTGTACATGCACACAGGGGATGTGGGAGGGTCTACTACGTGGTACACCATTTAACCATCTTTATGGGTGAAGAGGATGCAGCATCCATGTTCCCCTGAGAAACTGTGGTTGGGAATAGGGCAAGAGGACCAGCATCAGGACAGACAGATTTCAAGGAGGCCAACTAGGAGAAAGCACAGTGTTCCACACTTCTTCTGCCTCAACACTCTTCCTTTGTCCCTTCCCTAGGGGTACCTTGTCAGTGTGCTCCTGGGGTGGGCTGATCCTGAGTAACAGCTGGTCAGTTCTCTGGCTGAGGCTTTTTTGCTGGTTGAGTATCAGGAGAGGATTCCTGACAATGGAGTCCGCGAATGGAGACAATCTGAGGTCGCAAACCAGGGTATTGCGTCATCTCATGGTGCCCATCTTAAATAATTCCTTGCCTGAGGTGAGGGGGGGTGCGGTGTCTGAAGTTCACTGTTTATTTCCTGTGTGCTGGCTACATGCACTGCATGTGATGGGAACTTCCGATCATCGACTCACTTCTTCTTTATCTGATGTATTGTAATCCGCATGTGACATCACCAATAAGGCCAAGGCTGAGAAAAGTTTAGCAAACTGACCAGGATCACACAGCTAAGGATTCCAATCCAGGTCCACTCACCACCAAGTCATGGGATTCAGGGTCAGATTAGTTATCAATAGAACTGCACTGTCCAACATAGTAGCTTCTGACCACCTATGGCTACTCAAATTAAACACAAGTTAAAAATTCAGTTTCTTTTTTTTTTTTTTTTTTTTTTTTTTTTTGTGGGAGCAGGGTTCAAACTCACAACCTTGCACTTGCCCAGCAGGCACTTGTGCCTCGGAGCTATCTCCCCAGCCCCAAATTCAGTTTCTTTATCTCACTAGTCACATTCAAAGTGCTCGATGGTCATGCATAGCTAGAGGGGCATAGATGTTGGCCTAGAAGATGTTTATCATTCTAGGGAGTTCTTTAAGAGGGTGCTCTTGCAGGACCTCAAAATCAGGAAATGCTGTGGAAGCCTGAGAAGCTGAGAAGGCTTTTCCAGGGAGGCAGACCGTGAACCAGTCCTTAGAGACTTGGAAGGGAAGTGCAAGGCACTCTGGGTAGGATCTGACAGTGGGGAGGCAGGAAATTTATGGCCCAGCACTGAAATGGACCTGGTACTGAGGGGAAATGGGTGAGTGAATGAGTGAGTGAGTGAATAAAGGTATCAGGCATGCTGGTGCACACCTGTAATCGCAGAACTCTGGAAGGCTGGGGTAGGAGGATTACATCTTTGACTCCAACCTGGGCAGTTTAATGACTTAGCAAGACTACATCTCAAATTATAAAAAAAAAAAAGATTGGGGGTTTAGCTTGGTGGCTTAGTAGCAAACGTCCTGGGTTCAATCCACAGTACTGAAAAGGTAAATAAATACAGAAACAATCTCAAAGCAAATGATGACCAAAGCAAGTGATTTGGTGTCAGTCTCTGGAGTGGATGGACTAGACTGGGTTCCCTTGCTCATGGGTGCCTAGTGTGCAGTGGCTATGAACAGCAGCCTCCTTGGTAGTGTACACAGCCTCTTGCTGATGTGGGTTGCTTAGGAGACCATGGGAACACTGCTTCCTGGTGGATGTTTGTGTATCTGAACTTGTGCTATGCCCAGTCTAGGCTCAGGGTAGGTAGTAAGGTGACCCTGGACGCCGCAGGGCACAGTGGGGAGGGTTCATGTTGCATGAGTCATCAGGTCCCTCTGCACAGGGCTATAGAACAAGGAAGACGTGATCCAGGTCTTGCACACATTCAGGTTTCCTGGCCACCAGAAGATCCACATGTCAAAGAAGTGGGGCTTCACCAAGCTTAACAGCAATGGGTTGGAGACATAGTCACTGAGAACCACCTCATCCCTGGAGGCTGTGGGGTAAATCTTCCTCCTCTGGTCAAGTGGGGACCTTATATTCTTTTTTTTTTTTAATTTAAGACAGGGTCTACAGGGTGTACAGAGTCTCACTATGTAGATAGGACTCTTAGTCATTCTTTTGTTTTCAGCCTCCCATGCGCTGGGATTACAGGCACTCACCACCATCCCAAGTCTCAATTGCCATCTCAGCACACCTGGGGGTGGGGCTGGCACAGCATGCTGGGAATCAAACCCTGGCCACCACACTTTGCCAAAGCAGGTGCTTTAGTCTGCTGAGCTATCTGGCTGGCCCTAAGGGGGCCTTGTATTCTTGAAGGCTCTATGGTGCTGTTCTCTTCTTCATATCAAGCTCATTAATAAATCTTCTGGTTTTTTCCATCAACAGATCTTACCTCTACCTAAAATAATTTTTTAGGTCCTACATGTGTCTAAAAATGCATTTATGTGCGTGTGTGTGTGTGTGTGTGTGTGTGTGTGTGTGTGCATTTGAACATGTGAATATGTACATGTGTGTGTTTCAGGGACAGGAACGACAGAGGGGAGACTGGGAGGCTGAAAATACAGGAAGCTCTCAAATCCTTGTACTGCAGGCTGTTTGAACTCTGTTACAGTTGGGAGCCATGGAAGATGTGAGAGCTAGAGATCATGTCTCCAGCTGGGAGGACAGGATGCACCAGAGGCAGGGAGCACCCATGATGGACTCCAACAACCCTTAATGGTACAGGGAGAAGGCTGCTCCACTGTTGAGGCCAGGGTTGGGGGTTAGGGAATTGTCTGGAGGGACAGGGTCATCTCTCCATCCCTCCTGGCAGGAACCCTGGGGCAGCGTACCCTGGGGGCTATGCAGGCATCAGGTGCAGCCTGAGGGAGCAGGCGTGGCCCTTGCTGGGCAGATTGTAGCTGATAGCACAGTGCCTCCCCTCCTGTCTGCTGGCAGTGCCAGGAACAATCACAGCAATTTTAAGACAATACTGACCAACCAAAGGGCCTGGAAAGACTTATTACCTCCTTTGTGTCTGCTCATCCCTGTTGTTGGGACCTGGAACCTAGATGTCATCAAGCAGGGGGCCTGAGTGCACACACTGGCCCAGGGCAAAGCTGCTGGCACTGCACATGCTGGGGAATGTGGCTCTGGGCTAAGCAGGGAATTAAGGACAACTTGGAAAGGAGGAAGAAGTTTCTCTTTCTTAAAAGCTGGCTAGGATCTGGATGGAGGTAAATAAGAAGGGGACCTCCAGGTAGTGGGAATGCATAGGCACCATCACCAGGGAAGAAAATACAGGGCAGAGTTTAGGGGTTGAGGGTCATGTAGATGACAGCTCCATCTCCCGGAGGCACCTTGAACCTCAAATTGGGGAGGGTATGGACAGGTGTCTTGTTTTCTTTTTCTGTCTTCCTTGTACAGGGGAATGGACCATGTGTGCTTTATCATTATGTCCAAACCCTTCTATTCTCAGATACAGCTTTGCACAGTTGCCCAGGCTGGTCTCAAGCTTGTGATCCTCCTGCCTTGGTCTCCTGAATGGCTGGGATTACAGATACATACCACCTTGCCAAAACAGGGAGAAAACTTTCCGGTAAAGATAGTGAGTGGTTGGTCCAAGTGAAGTGCTCTGTAAAGTAACCAGATCCTGGGTGGGCATAATCAGGATGGCTAATATCCCAGGGTGACCCTGGCCGGTTGTTGCTGCTGACACCACTGCCACCCTGGCACTATTAGTCAACATCTGATAAAGAAAAAAATGATGTGATGATGCTTGATACAGCCTGGTAAGGAAGACCTTGTTCAAGATGAATATATTAGCCAGCTTTTATGTTGCTGAGATACCCACAACTTACAAGAGAGGCTTAATTTGGCTCAGGGTTTCAAGAGATCTGTCCAGGGTCAGCTGGACCCAATGCAGGAATGTCATGCTAGAAGGGCATGAATCACAGCAGCCAGGAAGCAAGGGAGGTAAATAGTACCAGAGAGGAAGCTATGAAGGACCAGACTTAGGCCCCAAGACTGTACCTCCATAGTCAGACACCCAAGTATGTGATCCGCTAGTCCCCTGAGTAGGCCCCAAAGCCAGTCAAGTTGATACTCTGCCCTAGCAGCCATCAGCACTGAGAGGTACAGGAACTATCACAGTGGGGTCCTGTAACTGGGGGAGAGGGATTGGGCTCAGTTTCAAACACATCATGAGCGGGTAAGGATTTCCAGCCAAGGAGCAATAGGTGGGGGTCAGTGGATGAAAATAACTCAGCGGTAACATCAGGAGTGAGGGTTCTGACTAACCCACCTGACAGGATTCCTGCTAAAGACAGAGCAGGATGATCAGACAGCAGCTGAGGGACTATGCAGGAGGAGGAACTTGTCAGATATGGAGGAGATCAGATGTCCAGGTGGGGATTATGGCTCCACTGACTTAGGGCTTTTTGATAAAATTGGATCTTACAAGGAAGTGCATAGAGGGGCCTAACAGAAGACTGAGAAGCCTGACTCAAGTTGAGCTAAGCAAAGTGTCTTTGCCACACCCTCAACATTTTGTCCGTTGTAGGCCACTGTGACAGCAGAAGCACCTCTGGGAAGAGGACAGCTTTCCAAAAGCCATTTCCAACACCAGCAAATGAACAGTATGTTAGGTGCAGAAAGATTATCAGAGGAGGGTAGAATACAGGACAAATGAATATCAAGGGGAAGGTCTTTGCAGCAACAGTTTCTCCTTGGGGATGAGGTTGGAGGATCTGGAGAAGCATGTTTCTGTCAGGCCGTGTGTGTGTGTGTGTGTGTGTGTGTGTGTGTGTGTGTGTGCATGCGCATATGCCAGGGAGGTCAAAAGCCAGCAGGAGCCTCAGGAAAGGATTAAGTTCTTGCTCTTTCCTGCCTTGTTGCTTGGCTTTGGCCATAAAAATAAAAAGGAATAAAGAAAGCTGGCAGCCACCTCAGATCCCACCATGTGCTCCTGTGACAACTTAGCTCTCCTTTCTTTAGATCAGCCCAGACAGGTCAAGTGACTGCTCCAGGCTCACAGTACCAGTGGCAGAGTCATTCCGGGAGCTCAAGTCTGTCTGATGCGAAGCCTATGGTTTTTCATTATCTGGAGCAGGGGAGGGGACTTGCCCAGTAGGGGTGGAAAGTTCTAAAATATTCCAGAGCACAGCTAGTGCTGAGAGACTGGTACCTCAGGAGCAATCAGGGCCACACCCAGCGGTTTTCACTCCCTTTACACAAGGTATCATTCCTCTTTCTGCCACCAACCACAGGAAAACTTGCTGTTGAGCATGGGTAGAGAAGGATCCCTGGTAGGATGGTAGCAACTCAGGTTGTTCTGCTTGCTGTGTTTGTAGGGGAGAGGGAAGGAATCAAGAGTGGCTGTTTGGAGCTGGACCCAGGAGGCAGGGTCTAAGAAGGAAGAGGAAAGACAGAATAGTTGTTGGGGGTGGGATGGGCCCAGCCTTTCTTCTGGAGTCACAGGAGCTGGTGGCACTGGGGCTCCAGCACTGGGGAAGGGAGGAGCTGGGTATTGCAGAGCATCTGGGCCTGGGCAGGGAGCTCACTGGACACATGAGGGAAGAAGGTGAAGTTGGCTTTCAGAATGAAGACAGGCTCGAGAGGTAGAGCCAATCGACTTGTGTGGAGGCCTGTGCCATAGGGCTAGGGTCACCCCTAAGTGACCTAGGGATGGCTCCACCATGGTTCCAGCTGGTCTGTAGCACCCAAGAACCACCAGACCCCATATAAGAAGACATCACCCTTTCACAAGCTGAGTTTTATTCCTTGGGAAGTTGAGAAAAGGACCTAGGGATCCCCAGGGACTTATAACTATCAATTCCAGAAACTAAATTTTTGCCAAGAGAAGAATAAAACTCCATAGTTTCTATTTGTCCTAATGGAGACATTGACTGACTAATTCCTCTATTCTTTTTTTTTTTTGAAAGACAAACAAGCTTAATTCATTCCCTTTCTTCACTTGTTCTGAGTGGTCCCTTGCCAAAAAGGGATCTGAGGACCATTGTTCACTTAGCGGATGCCACCTTCATGCATCAAGCGTTTACAGCTAGAAGAGACTCATACTCTTCTTCATGCATTTGACTGGTGAGGAAATGGAGGCCCAGAAGTGTTACTACAGTCCTCTGAGGTCTGCAGCTCCAGAGAGAAAGGAAAGAGAGAGAGAGAGGAGAGAGAGAGGAGAGACAGACAGAGACAGAGACAGAGAGACAGAAAGAGAGACAGAGAGGGGGGAGAGAGAGAGAGAGAGAGAGAGAGAGAGAGAGAGAGAGAGAGACAGAGAGAGAAGCCCAGGCTGCTGTGCCCTCCCCCCTCTTCCAGCATTCCCTTTCCTCTGTATACTCCCCTCAATCTGGGCTTGCCATGGTAACTAAGCCTCCTCCAGTGTGGGAAGCAGTTACCTAGCAACTCCCCATAACCAGGTCATAGCTGGGGCAGGGAGACACCACGTGCTACTGCTGCCTGCACTGGGGAATTCAGATGTGTGCAAATGGGACTGCCACAAACCACCCTGTGTAGAGCCCTTCCAGGGCACGCTTGGGTAGGTTGGTGAATAGGGCATCTCATGCCAGGGTTGGCGACTTGCTGGGACACGGGCACAGCTCTGCTTGGCTGAGAGCTCCATCCCCACAGCACCCACAGGGCCTCCCTGTGTGTAGTGCTGGTGTCTGAACAGCACAGGCCCTGTCCCCTTTGGCCCCCTGGCCTAATGGTTGTAGGCACTGTAGTGGAAGGCTGATATGATGGCATGTTTGTCGTTGTCTGGGCTTGGGGAGGAAAAGCTGGAGTTGTGTTCCTCGCACTGCTTCCATGAAAATTGATTACCTTGAGATGTGTTTGTGGCCATAAACAAAGTAGCTCTTCCTCTAATATTCTCCTACCTGAGTCTTTTTTTTTTTTTTTTTTTTTTTTTTTTTTTTTTTTTTTTTTTTTTTTTTTTAGCAGAATAGATTTATTAGGGGAAAGAAAGCTCCTGTTTGAGAGAGGAACAGGAGGGAGTCCCGAGTGGGTGGTCTCCCTCCTACTTGGGTCTTGATAGCTATTCCTCACTGCACCCCCACCGGCTGCTCCTGTAGAAGGTTGCCTTGCTTGGTTGGCTAGGTTCTGCCCCTGCAGTACTTTGACCTCAGTCTGGGCCTGTTGAGCTGGGTTTTTTTCCTGGTCATAGCTGGGGCAGGGAGATACCACGTGCTCGTGCCACCAGGTGGCTTGTGCAAGGTATGCGATTGCCTTGCCACTGGGGCCTGTGGGGACTGCTGTTGGAGAGTTCTGGAAAAGATTTTCTTACTAGTGACAGGTGGGAGGGATTTTGCCTCTTCTTCGTTAGTATGCCACATCTGCAGGTGACATCTAGAATGATAACAACCATGAGAAGTGACACACTGATGGTTGGAGGATGGCATTGCAGAGCCACTAACAGGAAGCTGGGCTCCGTCCCAGCCCTAGACTTGTTGGTGTCGGGGATCATAAACCTCTTGTGGTTTAGGATACTTTGGGTCAAGCCTCCATTTTCTCATCACTGTCTCACTTCCCACTAGTCAGGACAAGTCTTCATATTACATGTGAAGGATGCAAAGGAAACATCTTTGAATAAATAGAAACTTCAGCTCCCAGATCCTTTATCTCATGGATTGGGACTAAAATCCACCTGCAGCTGCATGCCCAGCTGAATAGGCTTCCCCTGGGGAAGGCTTCCCTGTATTCCCACTCCTGGGACATTCCAGCCAGGCAGGCGCATGCACACACGTGCTGGGGCAGGTGCCCCTCTGCGTGTAAAGTGCATTGTGTGCATCTCTTCGGTGATGTCATGTTGGTAGCTTGCAGTCAGCCATGGTAGGAGTTGCTCTTTTAAAAGATTTTCTGTTTTTAGAGCAGGTTTAGGTAGCCAGCAAAATGGAACAGAGAGTACAGAGCGCTCCCATCTACCTTCCTCCTTGTGCATGTATAGCCTCTTCCACTGCCAATTTAAGGTCAGGGGGGCATGTTTGTGTTTTGTCCTGGGAATTGAACTCAGAACTTTGCGCTTGCCAGGAAGGTGCTGTGCCACTGAGTTATACCCTGGCAGGGTGGTATATTGTTTCAAAGGTGATCCTGTGCTGATATATCAGACACCCAAGATTTAGTCATCAATCGTTTATGTTAAAGTTTGTTCTTGATGTTGCACATTGTATGAGTTCTTTGAAAAATACCCAGGCATGGTGTTACACACCTATTGTCCTAGTGCTCAGGAGGCTGAGGCAGGAGGATCACTGAGTTTGAGACCAACTTGTGCTACATAGTGAATTAAGGATAGCTTGACTATGAGACTGCATCTCAAAAACATCAACCCAGATAAAAATAAAAAGAAAGAAAAATGTATAATGACGTGTACCTATCATTATCTACTATACAGGGTAGTTTCAGAGGCCCTGTGCTCTGCCTGTTCTTCCCTCCTACCCTAACCCTCACCAGCCTCTGAGCTTCATACCATCCTTGTACTCTTGCCTCTTCTAAAATACCGTGTTGGAATCATACAATGTGTAGCCTTTTCAGAATGGCTTCTTTCACTCAGCACCATGCATATAAAACTCCTCTGTCTTTCTATGGCTTGATAGTTCAGTTAAAAAGAATGAATAATATAGTCTACTGCCTACATGTAAAACAGATTTAAAAAAAAATTAATTTATTATTATTATTTGGTACAGGGTCTTCCTGTGCAGCTTGGACTCATAGAAATCCTTCTGCTCCAGCCATCCCAGCACTGGGCTTACAGGCCTGCACTATCATGCCCAGAGCTATCTCCTTGGCTCAATGTAAAAAAACAGTTTGCCTGTCTCTTTAGGAGTTCTGAATGCCTAAGGCTGCTAAAACATCAGTGTAGAGTGTTTTGTGTTTTCAGTTCCTTTGAATAAGTAACAAGGAATATGATTGCTGGGTCCAATTGCAAAAGTAAGTTTAGCTTTATGGGAAACTACCAAAATGCCTTCCCAGGCAGCTGTATCTCTTTGTATTCTCACCATCAGGGAATGCACGTTCCTGCTGCTTCACATCTTTGTCTCAGTTGCTCCACCAGGACTTTAGACTTGGGGCAGGGGAGTTATCTCACTGTGGAGTTATTGCTTCTTGATTTAACTCACAATTCTCTAAACACATAGGATGCTGAATAGCTGAGTATCTTCTTATAAGCTTATTGTTGGTGTATTTTCTTCAGTGAGATGTTTGCTCAGATCTTTTGGCCATGGCAAAATCTGATTGTTCATCTTCCTCCCGTTGACCTTTTTTTTTTTGGTATGGGGAATCAACCTTTGACCTTGAGCTTGCCAGGTAGGCACTCTCTCACTGAGTTATATTCCTGGCCCCCTATCATCGGCTTTTAAGTGACCGTGGTATACTTTGAACTAATAGATCTTTATAAGATTTGTCAAGCTGAGCATGGTGGTGCTTGCCTATAATTCCAGCACTCAGGATCAATAAATCACTGACTATACAACAGTGGAATGGCAGAACAAGATCAGCCATGACCCTGGGATGGTTTCCAGAGACCCCCACCAGCCCTGTGCTAGGTATTTCAACGTAACAGTTGTCTTCATGCTCCCCAGTCAGGTAGCCACGAGTCACATGTGCCCGTGTGTCTCTTTCACTTGCTTACGTTATCCATCTTTCCAGTAATCAGCAGTCACATGCGGCTCCCACAGAGCAGATATGGAACTTTCCCATTGTTGTTGAATCTTGGGCAGTGCTGCTCTAGATAAAAAGCAGGAGAGACACTAGAGGCAAAAGGAAAAGAACACGGGAGACTCAGAGGTCAGAGGCAATGTGACTCATTCTGGCCCCACAGATAGTTCAGAGGCACTGAAGGAGAGAATGCTGGGGAGCAGAGATGTGACTGAACAAACAGGTAGCTGTCAGGTGATTAAATTCCTCTAGTGCCATGCTAAGGAGTTTAAGTCCCAGACTGAAAGCTGTGGGGAGCCCCTGAAGGATTTGAATAAGAGCCTGATGTCATTCTTTCTGCATGCTAATAAGAGCTCTCTGGCAATTGTGGAGGAGGCTGGCCAGGAGGGCCAGTGCAGAGACTATTGCAGTCACCTAGGAGAGAAGTGAGAGAGATGTAAAATGGGGCTGTGGCTGCAGTAGACACTGAAGGACAGAGTACAGCCATGAGAAAGACCCCTGTGTTGGGAGTGGTTTGTAAACACGTGTTGACTTAGTGGATAAATTGCAGCAGTGGCCACACTACCTTTGGGAGCACTGCACACTGCTGGGGGCCCCTGCATGTTAGCTGCTGTACACATAAAAGGGGCATCTGGGTGCACTTGTCAGCTGAAGGAGAAAAGGGCTCCAGGGAAAGAAGAGAGATATAAGAGAGATGGGCAGGGAGATCTGCATGTCCTGTTCTGTCTGAGAGACTTGGCTGTAAAGAGAACAAGCTGCTTGTAGAAGATGGCTAGGAACCCTGCCTGGCCCAAGCAGCGCACTCCAGAACTGGGCACCTGCATTCTCTGACTTACCCTTCTTCAATCTCCTTTTTGAGGGTATTTTTTTGAGATAGGGTCTCTCTGTGTAATTCAGGCTGCTCCTGAACTCACTAAGTTGCCCAAGCTGGCCTTGAATTCTCAATGATCCTCCTGCCTCAGCCTCCAGGGTGCTGAGATTACAGGCAGGTGCCACCATGCCTGACTTTCAATCTCCTTGGCATGAGGACCACAGCACGAATCTGCGTTCTGAAGAATTAGTCAAATCACTAGCAGGGAAATGTGATGCAGAATAGATACACAGCACCAAGAAGGACTGTCAGAAGGGGATGTGTGGGTACCAGAACACATCTGGAGCAGGATGGGCAAGCTTACTGGTATCTGAATGCATGAGAGGTACCAGGTCTACCAGTGGTGAAAGCAACTATCACACGGACACTGTGTGAATATCACCATGCTTGCATCTAGGGGTCTGTAATGAATGAATAGATGAGAGGAGGCAGGCTTCACTTATTTATTCATTAGACATTAGACATATATTTATTGAGCATCTGTGTGTCACGCAGTGTGAGATGCTGGGCATACAAAGGTTTACAAAAAACAGTCTGATAGTCACATGACTCAGTTTAGTGCCACCATCTTCATGTATGCCACTCAGGGCAAGCATGGGATTCATGAGACAGTCTACTAGGAGGGATTATTTTGAATTAGGGGTCAGAGAGGGATGTGTGAGGAAGCAATCATTTAAAGCCAGACCTGAACTCAAGTTAGCCAGTGAAGAACAGAGGCTGTGCATTCCAGGCAGAGGGATGTGCAGGTGTGGAAGGTGTAGGGACAAATGCTTGTCCGTCTGGAGGTTGAAAGGAGGGCAGTGCGGCAGAGCTATGACAGCAGAGTGGGTCCCAGGCACCAGAGGGATCTGGAGAGAGATCCCAGCCAGGATCAACCTCACAGGGGCTGTTAGGATTTAGGGTTAGAGGTTAAATGCAATGGGAAGGTGAGTGATGTAGTCAGATTTATTTGTACAAAGACCACCCTGGTGTGCGTGTGTGCATGCATGTGTGTGTGTATGTGTGTGTAGAATGTACTGGGGACAACAGGGAAGGCAGGGGCAAATGCTGAGGGTAACACAGTTGTCTCCAATTAGCCTGAGGGTGGCATTCCTGTGGTGATGAAGTGGAAGAACCTGAGTATTTTTTAAGAGAACTGAGGCAATGAAGATATTTCTCACACCCATTGTGTAGTATAGAAAGCCATGTTACCTGTAGCAAATATTTTGATTGTTCCCTTCCATCCCTGATATGGGCTGTTTTGCTTTGGGTTAGGAGAGCTCTCTTATTTTTTTTTTTTCTCCTGAGATGGGATTTGGGTAGTTTCTGAAGGCTGGCCTTGAACTCTTGGGCTGAGGTGGTTTCCTGCCTTGATTTTCCGAGCAGCTGGGAGTACAGGGAGGCACCAGCAGGTTAGCAGAGAGTTGCAGATGCGCCTACCCTTGACTCACTTAGAGCCCCATATGACGGGCCTCAATTTGTGTTTAAAGATTTTCTGAGAAAGCTTTCATAACTTCTTCCGTAACCTCTGCTCATGTTCAAAATACCTAGTCACCATCAGGAAGTTCTGGCTTGTGCTTTATCTCAATACCTGCTACTTGAAAAGTTTTTGATTCCTGGTGCCGATGAAGATGGGAAACCATTGGGCTGTTAAATATGAATGATGTCATGATGACAGTTGTCAATTGGGTCTGTCCCAAAGCCAAAGGGATTTCTTCGTCAGCGACAGAGGAATGACTGAACATCCCAGAAAAGGAATCCAGTTAGATGTATGTAGCTGTTCTTTGCTCTTAAAGCTCCTGATGTGGGCCCAGGAGCAGTACCTGGGAGCTGGTTATAAATTCATGATCAAATCGGCAGCTGCATTTTTTTTTTTTTTTTTTTTTTTTTTTTTTAGCATGAGCCCCAAGGCAATTCGTAGGCACTTGATTTGAGAAGCAGCCACTTTAGCTCATTGAGAGGCTGTCTAAAAGTGGGTGGGCAGTGGCAGGTGCCAGATAGTTGACATGCAGGGAGCCTTGGCAGGCAGTTAGGAGAACCCAACTGGTCCAACCGGAACTGATTTTTCTTTAGAAATTTCCTGCCCCAAAGCCACTAAGACCACTGCAGCCCAAATCAGAGGCAAATGTGCTAATTGCGGGGCCAGTGAGAGGCACTGGGTGAATGCCCCCTTGCCACTCAGATGGCTGGCAGCAGAAACTGGGGTAGAGATAGGGGCAGGGGAGCAACCTCTCATGTGCCACCCACCACTACACAACAGCAGCAGAGATCTAGGAGGGTTGAGCTTGCACCTTGTCCTGTCCAGTGTGAACAGTTTGGTCTGGTCTTCTTAGCTTAGTTCCTAAGCGTCCTGCTCCTGTGTCCATTGGCATTGAACCATGCTGATGTCATGCAAGGCAGTTTTAGCACCGCAGTCTGCAACACTCCCACACATTCCCACAATGGTCCTTGCTAGAACAGTGTGCCTGGCTCCAGGCATTCTGAGGTCCTGCTCATGCCACCCACCTGGACGGTCAGCCTGTGCAGCCCAAGGACCCTTATACAGAGACACCAAGGATAGCCCAGCTAAACAAGGCCACTGCTTTGTTACTGCCTTCTAGCAAAGTGTTCCCAGGCACAAGAACCAGACCAGAAGTGAATCATTTGTCTCTGTCTTAACCAGGGCTGGTCCTCCCACAGAACCTGACAAATGGATGAAGTTGGTGGGCCGCTTAAAGCATATGGTTTGCAAATACTGTCAAATCAACATTACTTTGGACTTTTATTTACTGCAATGTTTTACCTCACACCTCACACCAATAGCTGATGAGGTGCCCCACCTCTATGCCTTGATCCCCATGCCCCCTTCTTTCTCCATGCGTGAATCTTTGCTCCTTGCCCGGTTCTGATGCCCTCCCCCAATCCGCTTCTATTTTATCCACGGCCCAGGGCCTTATTGAGCCTGTCCTCACTGCCCCTCTTGACCTCTTGCTCCCTTCCTCCCTCTGCCTCTCCCAGGCTCTGAGATCTGCTGAAATGTTCACCTCTTCTCTTCTCCCTGCCTTTGCCTTCAAAGGCCACAGCCACTCTTAACTTACCCTGTCTTCCCCAGCTGTTTCCAGGCTATTTTCCCTTCCTTCACAGTCCCCACTACAGAGCCCTTTCTCCCCCTTGGTCTCTAACATGAACACGAGGATGAGAGAACTGTAGAATCAGAGTCACAAGGGACAGAGCCAGCGTTACACTGGCAGTCCCTTCTGAATCAGAAGCACTCTTCTTTTATCATGTATACTAATGGCTGCTCTTCTGTTCCTCCCTATAGCGCGAAGGGCTGGGAAAAGGAACAAAGGTTTAGGGCCCCCACCACGCACCCTCACCAATACCACCCCAACCTTTTTTCTCTTGTCTCAGCTCACACAAGTATGCACAAGAGTGCACACACGCACAGGCATGCATCCCCACACACTCCTTTGAAGAGTATCCCATGGAAATGTGTTCCCCTAGGCTCTGCTAAGGCACAGAGCTTCCTGTCCAAGTCCTTGCTGCTTTCTTCTCAGGCTGAGCTGTGCTTTGTATGCCCAGCATTGGCACTAGGACACACCACTGTTGTTTCAGGTGTAAAGGAGGGACAGTGGCAGTGGGGTTCCTCTCCCCAGGGACAACTCTTGAAAGTGAGGAGGCCAGCAGTGATTTAGCAGTCCTACCAATCAAGAAGCTCTTTTCAAGCCAGCTGTTGCCCTAGGTCATACTCAATCCATCAATCCATCTATCAATCCATAGTCAAGGCTCTTGGCTTCTCTCTGCCACTGGGCAATGAAGCTTCAAGCATAGGAAATCAAGAGAAAAAAATGAACAGAGCCCTGCAGAGACACCCTTGAAGATGTGAAACAATGACTGTTAACATTCCCCATTTTCAGCCAGTACTTCTCCAAACACTTGACAGAATCCAGGATGCTGCTTTCCTTGTAGCTGGGGAAAACAGAGGTTATAGCCAAGTAGACCCCAGAGGATCTGTAAAAAAAAATCCATTCCCCTTGCTTCCAGGTCCTTGGCACCTGTTGGAGGCATCCCCATCTCTGTTTCTCTATGTTAGAGACACTCTCCTGTCTGCCACAGGGAAAAACATTGCTACTCAAGGAGCTTTTGCTGGTGGCGGCAGCTGGGAGCCCAGGCTTGCTGTGGCAGGGACGGCCTTGCGGTGTTGCGGCTGCAGTCCTTGCCCTGCTTGCTTCCTGCTTAGACTCGCTTGGTGCCTATGGGCCTGGATGGGCTGCACCTTCATTCTAAGCGCAGTGGCAGAGATTGGCGGTGAGCTGCCCTGTGAGCTCTCCAGGCGCGTGGGTATGCAGGTGAGCCCCAACATGCCCCACCGCGTCCAGGTCCAGCTCCTCCCTGCTGTTTTTGGCTGTGGCAGGGGTGTGGTCTCTGCTTAGCTGCTCTCTCTCGGAAAACTCCCAAGCCAGACAGGAAGTGGGAAGAGACCAAGAGCAAAAAAGTTCTGCATCATCCCCCTGCCTATGCTTCCCACTTCCCCCACTGCCTCCTGAGAGGAGCAAATAAAGACATCTGAATATCTTTCTCCACCTGTGTTCCCTTTCAGATCAATTAATTAACCAATCCCATTGTCAATAAATACTATTATAAAATGTGTGTGCACATAGGTGTACTTATAGATGCTATTTGGAACCAGCAGGCATGTACTTGCACACCTGTAGGATAGAGCATGTGGATGTAGTCGTGGGGCCCAGCTCTTGCTCCCCTTCTTGTGGGCAGCTTCAGACAAAAAGCCCTGGACCCTGAAGTGTTCATCTCATCATGGATGCCACATAGTTGGCAGGGAAGAGGCCCAGTTTGTTGTTCAGCAGGCCGGTCCACCAAGAGGGGTGGGAGCTATCCAGGACCTCGACCACCTCTCCGGTGCGGAATCCCAGCTCATCCTCCTCGAGGGCTTCGAAGTCGTACAGTGCCCGGGCCCACCGCACACGCTGTTGGAGGAGCACAGAGAAGCTCTGTTGAGCTGTGGCTAGCCCAAGGGACGTCAGGGATCTAAGGGCTCCCCTCAACCTGGCATGCATGGCCCAAGCATGAAGCTGCTAGAGCTCTCTGGTTGCTGCTTTTTCTTTGTTTTTTTCCTTCAGTGTAGTACTGGAAATTGAACCCAGGATCTTCCCAATAAGCAACATAGAGAGATCTTTCTTTCCACTTTTTTTTTTTTTTTTTCTTATGATGAGATAGCATCTCATCAAGTTGCTAAAGTGCCCTGGCTGGGTTCAAACTTGGGATTCTCCAGCCTCAGTTTCCCAGAAGGCTGAGATTATAGGCATTTGCCACTACTATCAGCTCCTAGCTTCCTTCTTGAGACCTGGGGCTTTTATTTTGTGTGTGCTGTGCTAAGATCAAAACCAGAGCTTCTTGTAGGCTCAGCAAACCGTCTACTACCGAGCTGCAGCCCAGCTCCAGGATTGAGAAATTGCACTGACAGCAGTGTTTCTTTCTAAGGTCTCAAGGGAATCCCCGAGACCTCCTGTCTACATCAAAGGCGCTATTTTTATTTTCTTCAGGTGACAAACAGAATGGTGACATGCCCAGAAGAACATCCTTTGAGTTTAGTTTGATCAAGTCCCTAGTCAAGATGGATGACAAGGATAAAGGCCACCAATCTCCCGCTGCCAGAACTAGACACAAGATATATGAGAACAGGGCCGGGCTGACAGCCAGGCTGAGCACAACAGCCTGGCGTGGGCTGCCTGCTCCCCTCCCTGGCTCGCACGGCCCACTTACCCCTGCCACTTGGAGCTGGACCGGGTCTGTGTGTCTCCGGTGCATGAGCGCAGCACTCATCTCGCTGCCTACGCCCGGGCCACAGTGCCCATCGTTGCTGTCCAGGCTGCTTCCGCGGCGGTCCTAGAGACATGTGACAGACAGCCCATCACCCTACTACCAGGAGAGTCTCCTACGGGCCCCCCACAAGTGCTGGTTGATGGAGAGGAGGGAAGGGAGGATGAAGGGACTTAAACTCTGAAGACAAAAATGACAGGGCTGCAATCATTCAGTTAAAGACATACTAAGGGGAGTCTCATGCCCCCTTGTCAGAGGCATGTAATAAATGTATAAGTTCTTTTTTTCTGGTATTAAAGAAAGGCTGTGGAGATAGCCCAGTGGCACGAGTGCCTGCCTGGCAAGTGCAAGGTCCTGAGTTCAAGGCTTGGTACTTCACCCAAAAAAGAAGACATATTTACAAGTTACTTGACTTGTGCCTCTGTCCCCTGCAGCTTTCTTTGAAGGGGCCCCTGTACATGTGAAAGTGAGCAGCCACGGAGTGGAGGGGTCTACCTGGGTAAGTCAGGGGGCAGGCCTCAAAGAGAAGGTGGTACCTGAACTCCAGCTTAAAAGAGAAAGCTGACTGGCTAAGGGTGGTGGAACACAGCTATAATCCCAGTACTCTGGGAAACTGAGGAAGGATGACAGAAAGTTCAAGTCCAGCCTGGGCAATTTAACAACTTATTGAAATTTTGTCTCAAAAAAAAAAAAATATATATATACATACATACATACACACATACATACATACATACATACATAGTGGGGATGCAGTTCAGGGCAAAAATTCTGCATTTGATCCTGGCACTGAACATACACAAACACTCAGCATGCTTAATGGGGAGAACTAGCCAGGAAAATACTCTTTCAGGAAGAGAGGGCAACTTATGAAGTGCAGTGAGCCATTCCGGTAACAAAAGGTGCTGCTGAGATTTGTGGCTGTGTGTGTGGAGGGGCCAGGTGGCAGGAAATGAGGCTGAGGGGAGTAGATGCCTGCAGCTCACAAAGACTTTGGGTACCCTGCTAAGGAATTTAGGGATCATGTTATCGGGCTCTATTGTCCATCTCAGCAAGCTGTCTGAAATCCCATCTGGAACTTGCAGGAGATAAATAAAATAAATATATAAGCAAGGCTCCATTGTGGGCCTTAATCCTTTTTTTCTTCTGCACCTTCAGATCTCCACAGCCAGGTGGGTTAAGGGGCATAAACAGATATGGAATTCTGCTGATGGGAAGATGAAACAGCTATTCACTGAGTCCTTTGTGTGTGTGCATGCGTGCGTTCATGCACGCACGTGTATTTAGTCAGGAACTTAGTTCACAGTATTTATTTATCAAGAGCACTTTCTCTTTTAGGTGGGGAGGGTTAAGGATCTTTTTCATGAACTGTGTGAGAACCCACGAGACCCAGGCAGGCCTGAGATGTTGCTCCTCTCCTGCGAGCTTCGGGGAGGGTAGAGCCTCCTTCCCAACTCACCAGGGACCACTTCATTTTTGGCAGATACCTGGGTAAAATGCTGATGTTGCAAGTACCGCTGCTGAGGTAGCGGCTGCGGACCCGCGGTGAAGGGCTGGGGTAGCTGCTGGTGCTGGTGGCCCTGGGAGGGAGGCGGAGGTGGGTGATCTGACAGCTTCCGGTTCATCGCAGGCCGGACTTCTTCTCCCACTGCTCCACTGAGGTGTGGGCTGCCCTGCAACCTCCTGTCCAAACTGTTACCCCGGTGACCCTGGGAGAGAGAATAGAGATGACGATGCAGACCATCCTCCCCCCACCAGTCCCCCACCTCCAACCTTGTGGCAGCTTCTAGACCTCCCTCACTATCTTCGCAAATACCAGCTTTGCAACGGAGAGCTTCTGGTGAGGGTGGAAGAGCTCAAAGGGAATCGCTGGTTGGGACCCCGACATTGTCAAAAGTGGCCTCTGCATTTTCAGAGTTTTCTTAGTTTTCGGAGTTCTGGTGCCTGGTTGAGAGACACTCTTTCCTTGTGGGATCCATTCAGTCCATTTCTAGTGGCTTTGTTTTTTCTCTGTGTAATCAAGCTGAAATATTCCATTTCACTGACACAATGCCACCCCTCCTTATCGCATTGCCACACTGCTAGACATCCTGCCCTCCAGATAAGCTCTGCTGTTGACTTTGCATGATTTCGAGCTGTCATTTATAGCCTGGTGATAGAGACCCCAACAGCAACATTCTGGCAGCACCATGGAAACCAAGCCTGCCACTGGGCATGTTCGGAAGGAGCAAGGCCTTTCTATTTCCTACTGAGACAACTCGGGAACCAGAAATACTTTATTGTTATTTTTATTTAACAAATAACTACATGAAGCCCTGGGCTTAGTACATGCCAGCACTTTACAAATATTAACTCATATAATCCAGTTTAATGCAATTCTCTATTGCCTCTCTTATCTTTAAATGCACATCCTAGTAAATTAATACCGCTGTCCATTTCCTGGCTAAAATAATTTTCAGAAAGTTTTGTTAGCTTTTGTTTTATTTTTTTTTCCTGTGTTCCTTTGAATGCAATAATTTCTCAGTGTTCAAAACAGCTGGTGGCTTGGAAGGGAGGATTTCCTTTTCTTCCCCAAAGCTCTTTAAATAACCCTTTTCTAGGAATGGGTTCCAACTAGTCTAGTCAAGGTTTCTTCTGATGACACTGGTCTCTTATAACCAAGCTTTTCCTTTGTGCACATATGCGCAGATATTCACCTACAGGAGACAGATTATGGCTTCCTTGCTGCCTACTGTGAACCAGGCTCTATGGCAGAGCTGTGCCTACATTATATTTAATCCCTGTGAGAGCCCAGTGAAGGAGCTATTACTATTCTCTGTATTCTGTGGATAAGAAAACTGATACTCAGAAAGGTTTCTTAACTTCAGTAAGTAGAATAGGTACTTACTGATTGAATCTGAGTTTAACCCAATGCATTTCTTTTTCTTTTTTTTTCCTTCTATGTTTCTTGGGATGCATATCTTTTTTCAATTTTTAAAAAATATTTTTTACTTATTCATGGATTTGGTACAGGGTCTCTTGATGCAGCTTGGACTTATAGTGATCTTCCTGTCCTAGCCTCCCCTGTGCTGGGATTACAGACGTGTGCCACCATGCCCAGTTTGGGTGCTAGCATGGCATGCAGTACTGGGGATGAAACCCAGGTCCTGGCACTTGCCAGGCAGACGCTTAGACCACTGAGCTATCTCGTTAGACCCTAAGGCTGCATTTCTGTTGAATAATACTGTATTACCAATTCTAAGAGCAAGAATTCCAAGACTGGTTTTCCCCTACAGTGTCCCATTGATTCTAACTCAAGGCTGTCACAAAGCTTTTGTTGTCATTCTGGCCCATTGGTTGACTCTAATATCCCTATTCATACACTGAATTCCGTCCTTGGACTGCTCCTGAGCTGGAGGCTGCAAACAGTGATGTGGCAATGTTTAAGAATAAAAATAACAACACCCCGATAAGAGCTACTATTATGGAATATTTGCAGTGTGATCAGAGATGATGTAGGAGATAGGGGTGTATTATATTCTTTTACCTTCGTAATTTCCTGTGATATGATGTATTCTTATCCCCATTTTATGGATGAAGAAATTAGGAATCAGAGAACCTTTCAAAGTCTCACAGCTAGGAAGTGTAAGGTCAGGATTAAAGCTGAGACCTGACCTCAGAGTTATCCAGTCTTTGAGAATGCTCAGCAGACCTGCCCATCACATGCATTTTCTTGGTGATTTATGGGAAATTCACACTGCCTGGAATCTCTAGGTCAAAGGTTTCTGGGCCAGAATTGTACCTGATCTTCTCGGGCTCTATCCCTCAGGAAGATCTGCTTCTGTTTGGAGACGGAATTTGTCCTGTAGTAGTCCACCAGCTTATTTAGGGATGGAAACTTCTCAGTCCACAGGAAGTAATTACCCTTGTTGTCTCGCATGACCTTGAAGTGCTGGACATCATCGTCATGTCTAGAGATCAAAGCAAATCCAAGTTGTGTGTTACATAGTAGCCATGTCCCTGCTTCTGGCACTGTTGGCACCCAGGGACAGTAGAGTTTTCTTTGGGCAGGCACTGTAGATGTGGATAATTTGCCCATCACTGCTGGCCTAGCCAAGCTTTAGCAGGAGGTTTGTGGGAGGGATCACTTGAGATACTGGCTACATGAGTGGGATTTTTATACTAGCAGAAGGTAATCAGATGAGCTGGAATCTCTCTTGAAAAGTGGAGCCAACACTTATCAGAAAAAAAAAATTCCAAATGCCTTAAAGACCAAGACATCAAAGACCTTTGGATAACGTTTATTCGAAATATGGCAATACTTTAGTCCTGCACCACGTTAAGGACTGGACAGTTGGAGGGGTTTTCAAGCCCCTGTTATCTTTTTGTTATGAAGATGTTACTTTGAATTGTCCTAAGTCCATAAGCTAGCACTAGCCACTGGGAACCCATGCTATTCCCTAGGGAAGACACATTTTTCCTCTACATAAAGAGGATTTCTTATTCCTAGTTTATATTTTGCATAAATAAGATTACAAAACATTTTGATATTTGGTGGGAGAAAAGGCATTCTATGGAATTGTAGAGTGGAACTAAGAAAGACTGTGGAGATTTTTTTGCCTTACTTGTTCATGTTACAGACAAAGATGCTGAGACCCAGTGAGGTGCAAGGGCTAGTCAAGGTCACCATGAACGACTGGCAGAGTTGAGGCAAGAACCTTAGGTCTCTGGTTCCAATCTTCTCAGCTTACCCTGTCGTGCCATATAGACATGCTAATTTCTTTTTGGTCAGCAGCTTTTGATCCCGGTCTGGAATCAAGTCATAGAGCACATTTGTATTGAGACTAGAGAAACTAGAATTGGATTTTATCCATCTTGAAAGATGGAACTGGGCTTATCAGCTTGTCTTACTCTGTCACCCAGTCTTTCTGTGTTGGATATAAATTTTATTTTTCAAACAGATATACATTTATATCTAAAGATACACAGGTGTTAAATAAATACTCAGCACCATCTCTCAGTCACAGAATGCACAGTGTGAAACAATAACTGTTTAACTTTCATACTCTTTAGGAATGGATGCTGGAGGTACTCCTGGTAATCTGGGTTTTCTGGACAGTGAAGGACCATTGACTCAAATCCTGAGTGTCACCTGGAAAGGGGTATATGTAACTCAAGGCTCCAGACCCCAAACAAGTTCTTTAACAAGGCCTAAGTAACAGAACTACGATGAATCTTAATACTAAGCCCATGACAGAAAGCAGATGTAAAAATAAATGCAAATGATTTTGCTTTGGACTGTGTTATGCTATGTTTCTGCAAAAGACACAGAGAGATTATGGTAATAATAATCACACTAACAAGAGCCTGTAGTACGTCAACGCCAGGGTGACTTTGGCAGAAATCGATGCTGACTGCTCTGTGGAATTCATTTCAGTCAAGGAAATACAAATCTTAATCCCTAGCTGAAAAAGCCAGGATCATAGCCACACAAACCAAAGGCATAAGAGATGCCCATCAATCTAACAAATTGCTCGGTCCAGTTTATAATTGGGGTTCTCAAAAAACAAGTTCAATGTGCTGGTTTTACTAACAAAGCAAAATGTTATTAATTAAGACCTAATACATTTAGATTTTGTAATACTTTAATTTTGCCTTAAGCTGGTGCTTGCTGTCACCTAAACTACAGAAAGGCAAGTTTCATTTCTGGAAAGTTAAAAGTTTACGCAAAATTACAATGGTAATAATGCTAAAGAGAGCAGGCTAGCCAAGTGAGGTACAATGTGCCTTTCAAGCCTCTCAGGAGGCTGAGACAGAAGGATCTCATTATTTATTAAGTCCTTCCTCCCCATATTAAAAACTATCCATTCTTTCTAAATTGTAGTCACAGTCTATGTTATGACCTGAGGTTGGATTTCTGTACTTGGAGCAGTAAAACATCACACGTTTCAGTATCGTTCAATAATCCAGATCAGCATTTCCTGCCAATGAACTGTACAGGTTGTCAGGTCTTCTTGTCAGCTCCATTTCTTATACTTTCATATGTGGTCACCAAATCTGACTCACAACCCCTCACACGCTGACCACATGCCCCGTGTGCAGACCTCAGGCCTCCTAGCTTGGGGCTGTGTCATGTCTATGCCTAGACTGAGCCACTTCCTCCCTTGTGTTGCATAGGAGCGATGTTCTGCAGCTGCAGTCCCCCCACCTGGTCCTCCTCTGCCGCGCTCTGTTGTTCTCAGTTTCACTGCGCCAGAATGTGTCGAAGCCACTCTACTTTGTGTTCAGCGATACAAACACCAGACAACAGTGACTTGGGATTTCTACTTTTCTCTGACCCTTCTTCTGCAACCAGACATCAGTAGTCATACAAAAGGTTAAGATGTAAATTCCCGGATGAATATGGTCAAGTGGAGTTCTCTTTTCTTTGCTCCTCCCCTCCTCCCTTCCACAAGTATGCCTTGATTATCTATACTGTGGCAAACTCTGTGATGAGCACAAAGATGAAGTAGATAAAAATCCTGCCCTCCCAATGCACCTGGGTGAGAGGGAGAGGCAGATGAATGTACATGTGTACACTTTTGGACATAAACCAATATATTAAGGGTTATAGATACATGTTTTGGGAAGGAAATGGGCAGCAGCACAGTTGATAGGATGTCACTGTGCTTGGTCCTCTTAGTCACTATGCTTCTGATCCCTGTGACATGTTAGAGAAGTCACCTCCTGGCACCAACAGTCTGGGCAGTTAGAGGCTGGGAAGGGTCAGGGTATGCTGAGAATGGCCAGTACCTGACGGAGATGGAGAAGTCCCCTGGGGAGCTCTGACTGGCCCGGATGATGAAGAAACCAACCTCTTTGCCCATAAGTAAGTTCTCTGCTTGGTGTCTTGAGAGGCCTTCGTGAAACCACCTACCAGGGAAGATAGGACAAGAGGATCGTGACAAGATACATGACGATGAGGGGAAAATGAGAAGAGGTGACTCCGGAAAGAGAGGCTGGGGACCTGTTCAGTCGGGAGCAGACAGGCCAACCCTAAGGCGTGGGATGAGGTAGGAAATCCAAGTGTTTTTTGAAACCCCAACAAAAGCTCCAGTAATTTTCAGCAAAAGCCAACACATGTCCCTCCTGACTCGCCCTCCTTTGTTCTTTCCCTCCAGGAGAATGCTCTCTCCAGCCTGGAAAACTTGAGTCATGGAAATGTGCCACTGCACCAAAACTGGGGCCGAGTGGGAGTGACTCACTGCGGGAAGCAGTCGCCTGCCTGCGCAGCTGTGTGAGGGAAGGCAAGGCACTGCAGCACAGACGATGCACTCGGAAGGCACCGCTGTAGGCAGCGGGGCCACCAGGGCAGCTGGCTGGGTAGCACCTGGGACATTTACTCCAGGCCCGGACTTTGGTGGCCCAGAGGCCACTGCAAGCAGCACTGGAGCAGAATGACAGCCTGGGGGTTACCTGGGATGTATGGAGTCCATAGGTGCTGTGCTCAGGGTTCAGGTCAGAGGGTGCCAGACACCCAGGGGGTCATGTGCACACTTGGAGATGAGTCAGACTGGTGCCAGTTGGTGAGCAGCCTCTACCCAGGCAGCTCCTGTGGTTTCCCTTGTGGACAATTCTTTAAGCGCCCCTACCTCCACCCCCCAATCAAAGCTGGAAATCCTCTGTACTACAGAAAAGAAGAAATAAGACTGGGTTTGCCAAAGTGTTGTACAGGTGGCAGGCTCCAGAATGTTGCTGCATGCAGCATGGTGGGTGTGAAAAAGTCAAGCACTTATGCGGGGCCATGCAAAGAGTGGCCACGGCCGCACGCAGCAGGCCAGAAACCTCCCATAACCACAGAGAAGCGAGATGAGTGTTTGTAGTCACTTGGTGGCCGAAGGTGAGGCAGTAGCACGCCGCTTCAAGGTGGCTGCCCTAATTACTGCCACCAGGAGGCTAATACATGGTCTTATTTTTCTTTCTTTCTTTCTCTTTTTTGAGACGGGGTCTCATACAGTGCAGGGTGGTCTTGAGTTCACTATGTAACCCAAGGTGGCCTTGAACTTGCAATCCTTCTGCCTCAGCGCCATCTCCCCCCTGCCCCCAAGTCTGGGACTACAGCAGCCAGAGAAGAAAACAAACAAACAACCCCAAAACATTTCCCAAGAGGTAGCAGCAGCAGTTGGGACATCTATAGAAAATATATTTCTTCAGCCGGGCGTGGTGGCGCACGCCTGTAATCCCAGCACTCGGGAGGCTGAGGCAGGAGGATTGGTGCGAGTTCGAGACCAGCCTGGGCTACAAAAGTGAGCTCAGGACCAGCCTCAACTGCATAGCGAGACCCTGTCTCAAAAAGACAAAAAAAAAAAAAAAAAAAAAAAAAAAAAAAAAAAAGAAAAAGAAAATATATTTCTTCTTGAACTGGAATGGGATAAGGGACTTTTTTTTTTTTTTAAGACTTCCCAAAGTGTCCACACATTATGTTTTGATATTTTGTATCATTATGAAACTGCTTATTTAGCAGCTTTTGTTGAGCATCTGTCATGGTGCCAGAGCCTCTTCTAGGCACCAGTGGGAAGAACAGAGAAGCCACCCACAGTTAATAAACAACAGGATAATCAAATACATGGTATACCTGTGGATGATAGGTATAGTGGAAAAATGAACACTAGGAGGAGGAACAGGGCATGGGGGTTTGGGCAGTCATTTATAATATATGATAATGAAGGCCTCGCAGAGAGGGAGCATTCTAAACCTGAGGGAGGGCGGGGAGATGGAGAGAACACAGTGAAGGAGCCAAGGAGGAGCAGCCAGCAAGGTGGGACAACCATGGGGTAGGGCAGGAGGCAGGGCGGCCCTGTGGCAAGTTGACAATGAATTCCCATGGGAAGGAGAGATCCCCAGGTCCTGCAGCCCTGAGAGAATAGCTAAGAATGGACCATTGAGACTTACAGTTCACCATGACTTTGTCTTGGTGGTTTAGAAAGAGTGCTGGGGTGTTCCAGAGAGAAGAGGAGGTGAGGAGCTGGAAGCCCTAACGGTATGAGGAAATGAAGGGGGAGTCGGAAGGGATTGGGGATTAAGGGTTTCTTCTTCGCTGATTTTTTTCTTTTTTCTTCTTCTTTTCTTTTTTTTCTTTTTCTTTTTTGGTAAATGGGAGGATTGCAGCATGCGTGCTCGCTAATGGGAAGGATCCAGCAGAAAGGGAGAGTGGATGTGAGAGAGGGGAGAGGAGAGAATTTGTTCTAGAAGCAGTGACAGCTCCTTCCAGACAGTTGCAGGAAGGCAGAGTGTGCGAGCACAGTTGCAGGGGTGGTAGATGTGGCGGGGGTGGGGAGCTGTCTGAGGAAGGAAAGGGGCCAAGGGACCTCTTCCGGGGGGTGGGATGGGAGGCAGCGGGAGCTGCGGGAAGCACAGGGAAGGCAGGAATGAAAGGGTCATCCAGTCAAGATCATTCTTCGGGCTTAGTACTGGGTGACTGACAGTCGCGCTCTGCACCTCAGTGGCGTCATCATACCACGCTGGTTTTCTAACAAACCTTTGCTCTTTATGTTGGCCTCTGGCTCTGAGACAAGATTAGATTTCTATCTAATCCTTGTGGTCAATTCTTGAGACTAACGAGACTCAATCTCGGTGTTTCATTTCCTCTTTCGGGAGGGAATTTCCTCCTTCCCCCTCCTGACTTCTCTCGCTGGGGCCAGCCTGCTTTAAGGAAGGAGCGAGTGTCCATCAACCTATCTCTGGTTAAGGCAGAAGGTAAGGTTTAACAGTAAAGGAGAAGCTCCTTGAAGCGCGGCTTTGGAGGTGGGGTGGCCAACAGCGCCCTCTTTGGAACTTTCAGAAACGCTGCAATCTCAATCATCATAGGTGATTTTAATTTATGAACTTACTTTATAAAAGCTCCAAGTAGGTGATACAGGCACATGGTATATCTTCAAAAGAGAATGAAATGCTATGCAAATCTTCCACTTAACCCTGGCCTTCCTCTGTGTGGTTCTGGAGGCCTGGGCTGGGGGTGGGGGTACCTCCAGAGACCATGGGTCTTGACAGCAACTTTGCTATGCCTTGATAATTTTAGTGATGACTGAAAAAAAGTAAGGGGAGACTGTGTGGGTAGAACAATCTCAGCAGGCTGGAAATACTTACTCAGGAAACTGGATGTCTATAAAATTTTTGGGCACATATCCCTCCTGGCTCCCAAGCTCGGCCTTGAGCCACTCCTCTTGGTTACTTAAGATCTGCAGGAGAGAACCAGATAGATACCTCAGGGAGGACAACGAAAAAGGCAAGTGGAGGGGGCTCTAGGCCACAGAACATCCTTTGGGATTTAGAGAAAGCTTTCTGGGGACATATTTAATGACAGCTGCTGTAAAAGTTACCTTATCAGGAGAAGGAGGAAAGCCACCCATTCATGTCACCAGAGCTGGGCCTTCCAGAACCAGCATGCAGGGGCTCCCCTGAAGCCCTTTCTCTTCTGTTTGGAAATGTCTTTGTTCCAGATCTTAGCAGTACCTTCAGTTCCTCATTTAGGAAGATGGTAGGAAGGCAAGAATGGGGTTTTCTTTTTCACATAACCAGGAAACATTGGGGGATTTAAGTTTTTTCAAGCACGTAGATTAAAATGTAGACATCCAAGTAGACCAGCTTTGAAAACAGTAACTGTTTTTATTCACACTCTGCATTTCGCAAATAGTTGGGACAAGATTCAAGATACTTGGGATGCCTTCTGTAAGCTTGCTTTTGCAGCCAGTAAAACCAAAAGTTTTATTCTGTGATTACATGGTTCTATCCTGACTGTTGCCCTGCAAGTTATCACCTACCTCAGTTACCCATATTACTCACCACACTTGGTTCTAGGTAGCTTCTAGTTATTGCAGAAAGCGAGATTCACCGTTGAAAGAAAAACATTGGCCACCTCCACTGAGAATGTTTCTAATGTATGTGACATAGATCTGAACAATAATTCTTTTAGAGGGAGGGGAGTACCTGGAATCGAATTCAGGACCTCACACTTACCTCACACTGCAGGTGCTGCATCACTGAGCTAAACCCTGGTCCCCTAAGCAGTAATTCTAAATAGGATGAAAAGCAGAACAGGAATCTCGACAATGCCAGTGAGCTACTGAATGAACCTCCCAGGAACCCCCCCCCCACTTCTGGACTTCAAAAAATAATAACTTTTTTTCTGTTTAAGCCATTTTTAGCCTCTGTTTCTTGTAGCTGAAAAGCCTTAATGGCTCAAAGTACTAAGATCAAGGGGAGAGCAGAAGATGGACAGGAAGAGTACCTGGAAGAGAGGCCATCCACCCAGGCAATGAGTTATTCAGTGAAGTCAGGTGGCAAAGGAGCCACTTCTAGCACACGAACAAAGATGGCGCCTTCTGAGAACTGTGCCTCAGTCAGGCTAGAGTTTAGATCATGAAACCAGGAATAGATGAAGGGGAAGCAGCACCCAAGGTTTTGAGACTCATGTTGAAGGCCTGAGATTGTTTTCTTGACACTTAGGGGGACCCATGAAAAGGTTTGAAGCAGGGATATAGCGGTAAGAAGGAGAGGTAAGAGTCTACTGGAATGTAGATGAGCTGGAGGTGGGGTAAGGGACAGGAAAGGAACTAGAGGAAGGTGAATGTAGCCCCTTGGACCAGAAGAGATGATGGAGCCAGGGCTGAGAGGAGGTGAGGACATATTTTAGAGGAATAAATGAACAAAACAGGTAGGATTTGAGGACCATTCTGGGGAGCCAAGGAAGAAGGAGATCCTGGGAGGGGTCTGGGTTTCTAGCTTAGGAGACTGAGTGGGTGTTGATGGCTTTACTGAAATAGAAAGGAGGAGGAGCCGGAAGGACTCACGAACTTCAGATTATACCCTCGTGAATTAGAGTTGAATTCAACTAAGAAGAGTAGCCCAATGAGCCGTTGATGTGTGTGTGCTGGACTCGGGAGAGAGGTGGGGGCCTGAGACGAGTCTGGAGTCATCCAAGAATGGGTAGAGTTGGAGTCCTGGGCCCCATGGGTTCCTTCCTCCCAGAGAAAAAGCTGGGAAGAGAATTGCAGAGAGCTACGTGCAATTAGGAAGAAAAGCAATGAGAGAAGCAGTGATGACCTAGTTCTAACACTACTCCTGAGGTGGAAGAAAGCAGAGTGCCTTGAGTGTGGAAAGAGAAACCCTCATTTCTGGTTTGACTTTGTCACTAGCTGTGGGATACTGGAAAGGTGAACTAGCCATCTGGAAAACAGGAGAAAAAATAACCCCTAGTACCTCACAGAGCTGACATGAGGGTTGAGGGAATCCTGGCACCGGAAAGTCCTTCTGAAAGCATAGATTCTTTTTAAAAATTATACTTCTGTCACATGTGATATCCTGGTGAGGGAGGACTCCTGCTCTGAAGGGCAAGGAAGGGATGATAAGTTCCTGAAAGCACGATCTGCCTGCGTTTTGTATGTGCTCATTTGTTCTGAAGAAATAAAACTGCACCCCCATATCTGAGTTGAGAACTGCTGAAAACAGAAAACTTTATAGTTTCTTACATCATGTGTGGGTGACGGGGAAGCAGCATATACTGAAGGGGTGATGGGGAAGCAGCATATCTAGGTCAAAGGAAGAACCAGGAAATGTAGCTGCAGCACCTTACATCCTGCTGAGAAACATGTGGCCACTTCCTTCGGTGCCACCACTCCTGGATTTACAACTTTGACATCCCTTTCTCCCAAACATGGTGTTTGGCTAGGGTAGCAAATGTCAAATCCAAAAGTGTGAAAGGGGCCATTTGGAAATTGGCTTATTATACTACCAACCTGCACTTTATGGTTTGTTCTCTGACCTGAACCAGCTGTAATTTGAGTAATCACAGCTCAGACCCACCTAACCACCTCCTTCAGAAACAGATTATCCCCTAATGCCAGCCATTTGTCTCCACCACCTGGTGGCTTGGTTTGCCTGAGCTTGAATTTTCAGAGAGATGAATTTACAGGCTTTTTGTGGTGTGGAAAAGGCAAGGACTTAAAAAAAAAAAAAAGAAAGAAAGAAAGAAAAAATCAACAACCCTCATTTTCTGTTTTAAAAAAAAAAAAGTATCTGCGTGGTGGTGGGGGGTTCCTCCCACCACCCATGCCCAGAGCCCTGTGACTTCCTGTTCTTCTCATCTCTCCATCAATTCAGTTCTCCCTATCTCTTTAACCACCGCATAAACCCCGGGGAAGGAGTTCAGCTTAACCCTAAGAAGTCTTGTACTGAAACTGCTATATCTTACTTCTTAAAATGTTTCCTAGGAGAATAATTTTCTAGGTTACGTGGCCTGAGAATAAGTTAGACGTGGGAAGAGAAAGACCAAAAGTACATCTGGAAAAAAAATGTAAAATTGGGTGGAATTATAGTTCTTAGAGGCATGGCAGAAATTTGAAGCATCAAGGAAGTTAATTATATAGGATTAACTCTTACTGCGGTGAGGTCACTGTTTGAGAACAGAGAAATGGGGTTGAACTGGACATATTGCTGAAGTGGGTAGAAATGGATGAGGTCGAGAGATATTTTTCTAAGTGACTGGCTTTTTCTTTCTTTCTTTTTTTTGTGACTGACTCAGCCCACCCTGGGAACAGGGCAGGCACAGCCTGGAGGATGTCAGGATTTGAACCATGGTCCCTTTGCAATTGCTTAGGTTTGCTTAAGCAGGCACTTTAGACCAGTGAGTTATCTTGCCAGCCCCAATCAGCAAATTTCAACAGCAGATTCCAACATAAATCTGGTGCTGTGTATACCTACAGGTATGGAAGTTTGTGATAGGAACATAAATAGTTGGGTTCCTGACTTTCCAAATGTTTCTCTCAGGAAAAGAAGGACGAACTCATTTGGCAGGAGTTCCCTGTCTGTCATCTTGTTTACTGTCCTGTGCAGATCAACACTTCCTAAGCACCTGCAGTTTGCACCAGGTACTGGGAATACAGAGATAAATAAGCCCAGGGCTTGCATCTTGAGAACCCTATAGTCTGGAGAAGTCGGTTGCTGGTTAGCTAGCCAGACCCCTTATTATACTTTTTTTTTTTTTTTTTAAGATTTTATTGCTATTTTTATTTTATTTTACTTTTTTCTTGTTTCAGAACCTTTGTTTGTTTATTCACTCATTTTTATGGCCGGCTCAGCCCACCCCGAGGGCAGGGCTGGCGCAGCATGTGGTGCCGGGGATCGAACCGCGGTCCCTGAAGCCGCCCAAGCTTCCCCAAGCAGGCGCTTT